>JAULBP010108289.1:0-10233 GCA_032355345.1 Lepetodrilus pustulosus | reverse complement strand
TCTCGATACACATGGTTATTCCGAGGTGAATATGGCTGCATTTTTCAAAGAATATTCTCATTTTGCTCCAATCAAACGTGATTTCGGCATATTATATGTTCGTCTTCTTCGATTTGGGTATTTCCACATCTGATCGATCCTCACGTTAATAGAAAATCGATATAGGGCACATATATACATGACTATGTGCATTCAATAGTTATTTCATTTTAAAAAAGTAGCTTCCATTGGATTTGTGAAAGTAATTATAGTTAAAATAGGATAAAATGTTCATAAGACCTCATGTATGATAATTGTGTATATTGTGTTATATAATGCCATCCAAACAAATTTTCACCGAGTATTTTATTAATAAGATAATAAATGGTTTTGATAGTTTAAAATTATATAACATATACAGTATACGACTAAAAGTAGTTTACGTTTTGTGCGTGGTTCTTTAATACTTTTGATGTTTCATGCCTCGTATGGGTGAGGGAAGCGTGTGGACATGTCTCCAAGAGACACGGAGACAACTATTGCGTAAACTATGCCAGCACAGCGCCTTGTTACCGTTGTGTACCTATTACCGCCGATATTCTCAGTTTGTCTCCAATTACGGCCATAATTTTTCTGACGTATTAAGTGCGACCTGAAACCAGTCCGCATTCTCAGTTATCGCGACTGTCATTGCAGATTCCCAACCATTCTCAATATCTGTTGTTGGTTAATGTCAGTCACTTCGTCTAATCTAGATTTTATGCGTTGGAAAATCGGGACCCTAGTGCGTATTGTAACGAACCGTGTAACACAGAAGTCCACTGAGGAAATGGAAAGTTAGTTTGATAATGAAAATATTCTACATAACCGTGACTTGATTCTTATCGTGCCGAATGTTATTTCCCCAACAGCCATCGGTAGTTTTCTTTCACAGTAAGAACCTAAGCGCGGGACAAAGGAAATAGTTTCCAACTTTACTTGATTAGTTCCGTATAGCCAAGTCACTGGATACGGGTTTTATCTGGGAAATATGAAGATGGGGTGTTATCTGGGATTCATCTGTTTAGGTATGCGATGCAGACGGATCGGATGAATGGCACCTACAACGTCCAGTGGTCAACCTGCCAATCTCGGACATTATCTGTTTGTCTATTTCTGGCCCTGTCAATCAAAGCTAACAGCGACAATTCATCTTCTTGGCTCATTTAGAAGCCGATAGGTGTGAATAGGCTACAGTGAAACGACGGGAAATATAATTACACGAAAACCTATACATCTTGTCAATGTATGCACAAAAAGCCGCTTTACTTGTAAATTGACATCGGCCGTAGAATGACAGACGGAAATTGGTAGCCTGAAATTTGTTTATTTTAAGGATTTTCTGAGAGCAGTTATTGGTACGAAGAATTGTGTTACATTCACTCCCTCGCCAGACAATGGTCATCTGCTTATTTTCAAATATGACTGATAAAAAGTGTTTGTCTGTATACAGTAACATTTATTTCGTTTCAATGTTATACGATACTATTTGATGTATTAATTTTGTTTGATATTCAACATAAAATAACTATTTGAAATAAACATTTTCTTCGTTTCTGCCTGTCAATTTTCAGTGGAAGCTATAATTGTCTTACCAGAATGTATAATTACTAGTATATAACATCCCACGGTAGATGACATCATTTAATATATCCACTATACTGAACTAGAGAACCCTAATAAAAGGGCGAAAGGCAGTTTCGTTAATCTTAGACATATTTTTATTTTGTATTTTATAGAAGCCACATCTGTGCACCTAGATGTATATGTAAGTAACTTTAATCTATAAGTTAAACTTTCTGTAACATACAGTATATTTATATTCAATAATAATCCAATTGGACCTATCATATGGGTAATCTGATTTATGTCTATACTTACTATCTTCTATACGCTCTTTCTCTATACAGTATTATAGTACTTTTACATTATTGGATTATGTGTATTGCACGTGCATTTTGTTCTGTGGATCAACTGCGTTTTGTATGTTATAAAGTACAGTTTTGTATGTTATAAAGTACAGTTGTGTATGTTATATAGTACAGTTTTGTATGTTATAAAGTACAGTTTTGTATGTTATAATTAAAGTACAGTTTTGTATGTTATAAAGTACAGTTTTGTATGTATGTTATAAAGTACAGTTTTGTATGTTACATTATAATTAAAGTACAGTTTTGTATGTTATAAAGTACAGTTTTGTATGTTATAAAGTACAGTTTTGTATGTTATAATTAAAGTACAGTTTTGTATGTTATAAAGTACGGTATTGTATGTTATAAAGTACAGTTTTGTATGTTATAAAGTACAGTTTTGTATGTTATAAAGTACAGTTTTGTATGTTATAAATTACAGTTTTGTATGTTATAAAGTACGGTATTGTATGTTATAAAGTACAGTTTTGTATGTTATAAAGTACAATGTTATAAAGTACAGTTTTGTATGTTATAAAGTACAGTTTTGTATGTTATAAAGTACAGTATTGTATGTTATAATTAAAGTACAGTTTTGTATGTTATAAAGTACAGTTTTGTATGTAAAGTGCAGTTTTGTATGTTATAAAGTACAGTTTTGTATGTTATAAAGTACAGTTTTGTATGTTATAAAGTACGGTATTGACTTTGTAACCTCCTGTCGGAGTGTGAATTATTTTATCCTGTGGGTTGCGCACGAATGTTATACCAAATGGATTGTGCATGTGCATGATGCACACTGTGGATAGTGCACATGCATTTTGTACTGTGTAGATTGCGCACATTCATATTGCAACCTGTTCATTGCACATGAATGTCATACCCAGTGGATTATGCATGTGCATGATGCACACTGTGGATAATGCACATGCATCTTGTACAGTGTGGATAGCGCATGCACGAAGTACAATTATTAAGAGTAGTTTCTACCTACACAACCATTCCAAACATTCAGTATTTATCATGCCAACAATTTATATCCTTGTTTCCAGTTACACATCTAAAGAATGTTCGTTCGTAAGGAGTATTTTTCGTACTGCGTTCATGGTTTATTTCAGCCTCCAATCATCCTTCATAACATTCGAATGTTTCCAAATGTTCTTCTCCTAACGACCGCACTTGTTTTACTTCAAATGGTTCGTATCAAAAGATTTCAGATGTGTTCGCGTTTCAGTTAAATGCGTATTTCTCAGATATAATGTAATTATCATGACAGACTGCGCCTGGTATGCCTACAGTTAGTGTTCAGCTTCAGAAACACAATTTACTGACGATTCCGTGTGTGCAATGCTGATACAAAGTGGGTAGTCGGCTTTCAGATACGTCATCGGGTATACTAGTCTAGATGGTGTATACAGCTTGTGAAATGTGACTAAATCATGTGTGTGCTTCACGCCATCCTCATTATACACATAGTAGAAAACTATCAGTCTACTTCTGTTGCAGTTCATATTTTGGTTTAATGTCAAATTATTATGCCGTAACCACATAGTTACTTTGCTAATACTAGTACTTTGATAATTATTATTTTATACTTTATAATACTTTATATACTTTACATGATGACACGTGGTAGCAGGTTAATATTAGGAGAGACTAATACATGCACATCTATAGGTAAATTTTGCTCAGTTGTATCTTTTATTCTCCGGACCAATTAATTTATATATTTATTCATCAATTTCAAACGTTAACGTTGTACACACTCATTTTCTGGAACATACCTCACAATGTCAATATGTTCAGCCTAATTATAATTTTAGTTTTAACTTTCAACATTAGTTATTGAATATTTATCTATGTAAATATGTCCATGTGTTTACTATTATTTATACGACACAGTTTTCGAAATGAAACAACATATAGCAGTGCTCCCAGCAATCACATTAACTTGTCTATTAAGGTTTCATCCTAACGGCCATTAACTAATTATATGATTAAAGTTAAGAATAGCTTAATTGCGAATTATCACATCAGGTGCAAATTTCATTTATTTAAGTGTATTGTACCATTAACGTAAATGGGCCTAACCGTTTTTAGCCTGTAAGATTTTCTACGAGTATTGTTTTGTGTAATTAAGCACTTTTCGTTCGGATCATTTAGCATTATTCGTTTAAATGTAATTAAATTGATGTCGATAGCTTTAATTTAACTCACGATTTAATGTATGCAGGCTTTTAAGAAATATTTAAAAAACAGAAACGATCTAGTAATTGTTTTGAGTTAGGCAACATCTATCGTTCTTTTTCCTTATCAACGACGTTTGTAGACATATTAATATATGTTCCTTATAAGAAAGAACTACCGACAGTCTAAAATGTGAACACACAGTAACTCATCCTGTGTATAGACAAACATATACACTGTACTAGTATTGTATTTACGTTTCACCCATATATGTGTTACAGTCATATTGTGAAACCAGTCATATCGTGAAATGGCTGAAAACTTTCATTGAATTTCGGTTCACTAAGTCAATTTTTAAAAAGCCTGAAATGACAATATTATTCCCTTTAATTTTCAGATAGAATGGCATGAGTTTGATGAAAGAAACTTAAGATTTTGTAAATGTATTCACACAAAATTGCACGCATTTATATTATTATTCACATAAAATTATATGAATACCTACATACATTACACATATAAAATATACACAGTATGTAGAGGTATCATTCTTAAGAATTATGAGATACGGTTAAATCGATATGTATACATGTTAATTACTATATGAATTTATATTCAGAACATAATAGTAATAATAGGTAATATGGCAACATCATACATACAGAAAGGTATATAAGCGCTACGTTGCATATTGCACATTGACAATACTAAACAGTATATTTTAGACTACTTTATCATATGTATGTGTATGTGAACATGTGTTAACATATTATGTTTTCACTATACCGGTATGAGGAGTTAGACACGCTAGATATCTCCATTTTAAAGCGCGTGTTTTTTTTCTCCAACCGGGTTGCATTCGCACCTGTGAGATTTTCGTTGGCATAACGTACACAGCATCGCATTAGTTAATTGCATTATAAAATAATTAAGGAGCCAAAACGCATCATTGCCTGTCTAAGATCCCTTTGATGTAGTACTGCTAAATGACGGGAAGACAACTTTACAAATTTACATTAAAACGATTAAAAACATACAATCACAGATGGTTGACCTATATAATGGACAAACGAATTTCTCTCTAAGACTACTTACGTTTGATTTGTCCACCCAAAGATTTCTATTTACTGATGTACTTATTCCCCAACACTTGGTAGTTATAAAAATGAATGTAGTTTGTATGTATTACTCAAATATAGTGCTACCAGATCATTGAAATCTGTGATTTAACCGTCTGTTGTTAATCTCTGCTTTGTTAAGGGCAACTGGAGATGCCATCTTACGCAGAGGGTTAATGACCCCACTTGGAAAGGTGTTGAAATAGTATACGATGCACTTATATGAGGTGGAAATGCATTACTAGTTCGCTGCTTCAATGTTGAACCTACACCGTACAACGTTTGATAATATTCATTCATTAAACTACACATCTATAAAACTGGATATTCATGGTGTTTCCAAACCTAATCAAGCGACACAAGACATCTGATTCAAACCTTGCTGCTCAAGTCGTATTAATACTCTACGGGATTCCATATTATTCCAATTTTCAATTTACATATTTGTTTACGTTTCTGTTTCACGAATATTTTCTTCCTAATCCTATCAGGAATGTTGACACGTGCCACGTTGTGTAACTTCTTCAGCTATTATTTCGTTACTTGGTCACAATGGCGGCATAAGGCCTAACCCCTTCTGTTGAGCAGAGACAAAAATTCTCGAATTTCACTCTATTAAACGTTACCGCATTTCCAACAGTGTTTATATTATATGGCAGGGCCTAGGTCATAGACATAATTGGCTTTAATAATTCACGATATTCAACATAATGCTTGCACGATAGGTTTCCGTTCTCGTGCTGTGTCTAAACATGAAATAATTTGCGCTACCCTAATAATTATCGTGAATTTGAGATGATCTGTTGAGTATGGCCTCTCCACCTACGGAATGAACTTGCTTAACTTTTCACGAATTGTACATTAACATAATCATAATGTTTCATTAACGTACCTTTTTACCAAAAGTAACAAAATACGATAGTATGTGAGATACTATATATATATATATCCTCAATTTTGGTAATCGAAACGTCGATTTATAGATGTGTATTTCTGTAATATATATTACAGTATATATGATATGCTTTCTGAAATTAGAATTTCAATATTCTGAGTAAAATCACGATTATAGAAGCATAGCAATCTATATATGTTACTCCTCGTCAACTTTCAACTGCCTATATTATTATTATTATTATTATTATTATGTGATATTGGACTTTTAGGGAGGGTAAATTTGGTACAATAACCTATCTGAATGTCTTCCCTCAAATTCTATATACTTGAATAAAGATCTGCCTTCAATATAAGCCTGCCTCGTTTATATGCCTGTCCTAAATATAGGCCTTACTTGCACCCAAGTTATGTTAATATATTTTTGACTTCATCAGTATTAAAGACATACAATTACAGATTTTAATGCGTTTAAGCACTACAGGTATATTTGAGTAATACATGTACATACAAACTACATTCATTTGTGATATTTACCATCAATTATATACCGCCAACATCCTTTCGTCGATCCACATTTGGTGGGCATTATATCTAACAGTTAGATGTTTCAAAGGTAAGATAATTAGAGCTACGTTACTTGTATTCATATAAAACAAAATATGTTTATAACCATCGAGTGTTGGGGAATAGGTATATAAGAAAATAACAACTATTGGGTGGACAAGTAAAACGTAAGTAGTCTCAGATATAGATATTCGTTTGTATAGTTTTTTTTTAAATATTCGGGCATCACTTCACTCCATACTGACTATTACAAACATGCTTGTCTATTTCGCGAACAGAGTCAGTATGATGTGGAGTTACATTTCCAAGACAGTGATGGACGAAGCATTTATATTGTTTATAATACCGTTCGTAACATTTTTGAAGATTGAAGCAAGACATACTTGTTGCTAAATTTAGTTTAAAGTAAATAGAAACCAGCCTTGAATAGAATCCTTCTATTCGAGGATTTACGGTACTCTCAAAGATATCAAAGGGCCCACTCAAAGCAGCACAAAAATGTTGTATCTTTTTCGGAAATATATTTATTCCCTATAACTTAAATTCTAGCAAATTGCTCCCTTCAACAGAATACACTTATTACATCACTTGTATGTATCTATTTCTAATGTTTAGACAGGAACTTTGCATTTCAAAAGCAATATTGTACTTGCTTAAAATAAATGATTTCGATGTTATGTACTAATAATATTATTCGAAAATAGATTTGTGCGTGTGTGTGTGTGTGTGTGTGCGTGCGTGCGTGTATGTGTGTATGTATTTGTGCGTGCGTGTGTGTGTGTGTGTGCGTGCGTGTATGTATTTGTGCGTGTGTGTGTGCGTGCGTGTATGTGTGTATGCATATGTGCGTGTGTGTGTGTGCGTGCGTGCGTGTGTGTGCATGCGCCATTTATGTTTTTATATATATATATGCTAATTTATTGTTGTACTCAGTTGAGACTGTTCGAACTGCATATACAAACGGTTACCTAAATAGTCACTTTGACACACTGCCCGAGCCGTGTTCTTACTACGGTAAATAACATCACAAGGTCATTGATGCAAAATGTCAATGGTCTCACTTCATTCACAGGTATTTTTAAAATGAATTATTGAGTGACCTCATCCTGTCCCCTTCACTAGCGAATGATTGATTTCGATGGTTATCCCCCTTGGAATGTGATAGTTTCAGATTGCCCCAAAAATAATACTATCTCCACCAAAATCGAAAGTGAAACAAGATTCACGTAGCATTCAGAAATAATTAAGTTTCAGCTTTATCTGAGATAACCTTTGGTTATTTGTGTTTATTAAATATTTAATTAAGTGGAGGAAGCACGAGAACGCCGGACATAAAGGCTATTGAATGATACTGATAAATGTTATGCGTGACAACATTTAAATATCATACAGAATGACAGTTGAAAAATAAGTTTTTGGTATTTATTTTAGTTTTGTGAAAATGGGTATGTCTGAGGATAATAACAAATGTGAAGTAAGTCATGGTACCGTGATGAATCCGTCACAAATAGAATTTAGACTTAAGAATTTAATGGTTCGTAGACAGACAGTAAAGTAGTTTTAGAGTTTTCGCCAATAACAAGAGCATCTCGGACAATGGTGTATTTATCCAGTCCGTTGTACGCACCTTGTATTGTTTTTGTGACAGGAAGACGTCCATTGAAATTTGATTTGTAGGATCAAATCAGGTCATTCTGATTTTGGAAATAGTGATCTTAAATTTCACATTATAGCTAATACGTATGCAAATTCAGTAATTAATTCTAGAGTGACGGCAGTTCTGTTCTGTAATGGAAAACGTCATGGGTCCAATAACTATCATTTATTGTCAATGTCGTGCCCCACGTGCGAAGGAGAAACTATTCAGTATTGTATTAAATTTCGAGTTTACAAGTTCTAAAATAAAACAAGTACCGGTATTAGGTTTATAAACGATTAAGATAGGTTGGTTCTTATACATCGAGTATTGATTCAATGTCGTCCAATGTGTTGAACTTTACTTTTTATTAATCTGGTGATAGAAATATATGTCACAAACGTCACGATTAAACTCGACCTTTGTTCAAATTGTTCACTATATTGACGAAATGGAATCTTTATTGGAAATATTGAGTTACGACATCGCATCAACGTCTACGCACTATACGACGATAACAACGTCTACGCACTATACGACGATAACAACGACATTGCACGACACGTGCCACGTTGGTTACTGATCCAGGCACAAGCTATCTTAGACGCAATTAAAGTCTCCATCGTCTTAATCCCAAGTATTAACAATGTGAAATGCCACTGAATCATCTTCATCTGTAAATTAAGCTAGAAGTGACTGATTGTCTGGTCAGAGTGATTGCGTCTGCACTTCGTCTTCAGCCAAATTTTAAAAAGGAAGAAAGTAATCGCCGTTGTTTTATCTGCCGTCTGGTTTAAGGTGATCGCTTCACAGATATCGTGCTATTAAAAATTCCATTGACGTGTCGTGCCTGAGCAGAGTTTGGGTGATGAGGCTTGCTAATCCCAGTGATGATATTTCATAAGGAGGCAATACGGGGTAGAGAGGGAGAATGGGGTAAGGTGGGGATGGAGTTGGGGTAGAAGATATACATGTCGTTGAAAATGAGTGGAAGCGCAAAGAGATGGATGTGGTGGAAAGTAGTCTGGGAGCGTGATCGACGTGGGGTGGGGCTGGGTGGGTGTAGGGTGGAAGTAAGGTGGATAGGAATCGTGTGTGTGTGTGTGTGTGTGTGTGTGTTTGTGTGTGTGTGTGTGTGTGTGGACGTGTGGTAGACACGGAGCGGGGAGGGGAACGTGTATGTATATGGGTGGAAGAACTGGTTGAAAGTGGGATGGTGAGGTAAAGATGGACTTATCCGGGTTGGACTTGGTGAATTTGTAGACAGACGTGGAAGGGGTGGCTGAAAGTGGGGTGGTGTGGGGTAGCGGCGAAAGAGGTGGGTAGGTGGGCTTGTGCCACCGATTTCGACACCGAATCAAAACTGAGTGTCTATGTTGCTAAATATGTATATACAATTACATATCAAAACGTATCTTGCTGATTCTGCACTTTTGAAAAATAGGTTTACGTTAGCCATTGACCAAAGGCAGACCCGGTCAATAGGGAGTGACCACTGGGGTCGGAAATAAAAGAAACAGTTGGAATTCAGTAGTTTCGCTTACGGGCATCTTAGGAGACAGGCGAGAGATTAGTCTACTGTTGTAATTATAGAATACCACCAGTCTTTGCTGAGCTCATTTCCGTTCAAAAACAGCACACACTTGAAACATACGAATAGAATACGTCCATTTACCTCTAGGTGTCTCGTTTGCTAAATCCATTATCAAGAAATGAGACAAATGTTATCCGTCATTCACGTTGTAACTTACGTTACTACAAAAGTTATTTAACCGGAAATTGTACACATTCACGAAACATTGAACTTTTGTAATAAAGGCCAATAAAATACAAGGAAACCTGTTTGTTAATTCCGTTCGCAGACCATTGATTAGCAAACGAAAAATCACTAAGACAATGAATG
>JAULBP010108278.1:0-10234 GCA_032355345.1 Lepetodrilus pustulosus | reverse complement strand
TTATGAACTGAAATTCAATGAAAGAAATTCAGGTATTATACAGATTACCTGATTATACAGATTAACTGTAACATATACACACATACCAGCGCGCGCAGACACGCACGCGCGCGCGCGCGCACACACACACACACACACACACACACACACATTAAACAAAATACATTTTCAGGTGCACCATGCCCCTGCTCAGAACTACGTGCGCCCTCCTAGTCGTGTTGCTGCAGGCTCCTGGGGGACAAGCCCTGTTCAAACAGCACTTCTTTGTGCGCATCTCCGACACCGACAGGGAGTTCACTTCCGGTTCAGCGGTGCTCTCGATGACGACGGAAAGCTCTATAGAATGTGCCATGTCTTGCTACAAGATGGTGAACTGCGCCTCCTACAACGTCAAAACAGAAGGGGATGGCAAGGTCACGTGCTCCCTTCTCTCCGACATTCCTCTGTCGCCAATGAAGGATCTCTCTGTTAGCTCGGGGACGGAGTATTTCGAAAAGGTTTGTGAACATTTGAAAATAGTAAAACAAAGGACTATTATAAGGCCACGTATGTACGTGCCTTCATATAGGCCCTCCCGGAAACTGTCCCGTTTCACTTGAAAATATAGAAAGAGACATGTATATAATTCTACATCCGACAAGGTATTTGTAATGGTGGTACGCAGCTTATCATGGTGCCCATTTTAATTTATTTCCATAGGTAATCGTTCTAGAACTAGATAATAGATCAGCTTTAGCGGAGCTCGAAACGTAGTCCTTCCTCAATATATTTTTCAAATTTGCACTTTGTAAACTCAAACTTCATTATCAGGGTCTACTGTTATATACCACTCGAGATGCAAATATATTACTAGTAATGTAGTATTCTGTGTACAGTATTGTGAATACTAGTACTAGCCCACTCAGATATGTCATGGAATGACGTGTATGGATGTATTTCAGACCTGCCAACCTAAGTTCAGGCCATCGTCCGCTTTGGAATTTGAGGAAGAAGGCACCGTGGTTCCAGGCTTGATCTACGCCGGCGCCGACGACGGCCGTGACATCTACCTTGTCAAATTCTCCGAAACCAACGACGTCATCAGCGTCATTTATAATGGCACGGTTCTCGAGAAGGCAAAGGAATTCAGTCGCCTCATGGGAATGGCTAATTTCAAACTGGGGACACGTTACATTAAAGTCTACTTGTTAGGTAATAATAATAATAATAATAATAATAATAATAATAATAATAATAGTAGTAATAGTCACCACCACCATAATCATAAACTTTACCACCATCTTCATGATCAATCACTATTACCCCTATTATTATTATCATCATAATTATCACCATCACCACCACAACCAAATTTAGAGGCGACATTATTGATGTCCACCATAGCAAATAGCGTAACCAGCAAGCCTCGAGTGACAGGCACTTGCCACTGGATAGTAGATCGAATCAATAAATATTTAATTAAAAAATAAATTAAATATATATACTTTTCTATATTTATTAAAATTACCTGATCTAATAATATATTACTTTTATAGTTATTTTTATTGTTTTACGTATTTTTTTTATCGTGTTATTAGATCAAGTAATATTAATAAATATAGAAAAGTATATATTTTCAATTTAATTTTTTTTTTATTGATAGATGCGACCTACTATCCAGTGGCAAGTGCCTGTTAACTTAAAATTTGTAAAACTTTATAAAATACTAGTAGTCACTATCATATTATGCACATATTATAAGTAAACAAAATAAGCACCAACTTGTATTTTGAAACTGTAACAGGCGCAAGGCTGATAACATTGTTACTAAATTTGGTATGTCCATTAAATGGAAACCTATTCAATTGGCAGCTAGGATTTCATTAGTACGAATACCAATTTTACTTGTGTCAGATTCCAATACCACTGCTATTATTACCCACTTGTCCTGTTAGGTTTCAGCCCCATTGATGTATGACCTGCTTGTCCTGTCAGACTTCAGGGCAACTGTAATATTACCTACTTGTCCTGTAAGAGTCCAACATCTCTGCGATATTACCTACTTGTCCTTTCAGAAGGAGGAATGATTCGGTGTGTCAAGAAGATCAACGGCGTGTCTACTCCCTGCTTCTCAGAAGCTCTGAAGTCGGCGAAGAACGTCTTCGGTACCGACGACGTAAATGCTTTGCTGCCGACAAATACGCGCGCTGGTGTCATGGCATTTAGCCATTCCAAGGTCACCGTCATGGACGTCAGCATCAGTGGAGGGTGGACCGTGAACAAGGTCATCGACCTCACTCCCGGAAGTCAGCCGACCGGATGGACAAACGTACCCCGTGGCATTGTGGGAGCAGCGTGGGTGGTGAAGACAAGCTCGTCAGGGGACTATGTTTATAACACGGCGATATTAATCACGAGGCACTACTATGTTGTGTACAACTTTGACAACGACGCCATCTTGAAGAGGGGGCACCTTTGCAATCCGCTTGATAGATAATTTGTTTTTGCAAGGGAACGTACACGTGGACTGTGAGTCTGTGTTTTCACTGTACGTCCACCGGATGTTGCTATATGGAAACATTAAGATGAGCTTATTTTATTTATTAATTCATACTTCAAGATAAAAACAAAACAAAACAAACATATCTATTACCATACAATGATATCAAATAATAAAAATACATGTCTGTAAGCAATATTTATTAGAAATGGGAAACAGCCATTTCATTGATGATATGACACATATTGATCTCAACGAATAAATGTTGAAAATAGCAACTCCGGAATGCAGATATCTTAATTTAAGTGAGAGTTTTAGTATTGGTAGGAATGTGCATGCTATACGTTGTCTCGTCGTTATGCATGAAATAGTAGACTATTCCTGGTTCATGTTTTGTTTCTCAATATTTCCCTCATTGTAGGAACATGAATTACAAATTAACTGAGACAGTCTATCTATTAGTTCACATGCTGTGTACAACTCCTGATTAAACGTTACCGATATTTTTGGGCGGGCAAAGAGATCAAACATAAAGGATCGATAACTTGTTCCTATTTTAGAGATGTCGTTTTCGGGCTGCAATGCAGGACACCGGACCATGACAGGCACTACTGGACCATGACAGGCATCCAGGGATGTTCAAACTGCACCACACGTACTCAAACAAATACTGATGCCATGAACAAAATCTTTAAAAAAATATCAGCTAATCAAGTGGACGTGCAAAACGCTGGCAATGTGAACTCCTGAATGATTCTTTTACCAATTTTCAACGTCTCTATAATTTTGCCAGTGTGTTCAGGTTTCCTAACAACGAAAGGATATGCCGAGAACAGATCTCCACACCACCGTCTCCTTATAGAGAATACCCCCACACCGGCGTTCTGTTTGTGGTTGTACGACAAGGTGGCGCACGTGTCCACGTCGAACTCCTGCTGTACGATCACCTCAGTGTTGCAGGGCACTGCCGCCATCATGTTCTCGAAAGGACGAAGCTGCAGTGGAAAGACTTCAGATTTTCTGCTGAAGAAATGTTGAAGGTAACCGTTTGTCAAACCCCATATATACGTGGAATCTTCTGAGAAAAAGAATATATCAACATTTGGCCAATTGAAGCCGACAGGCGGCGTAGAAGCAGGAACATCTGTAGGATAGAATTTCCACTGCATCTTGCCGGGACTGTGGAGTGAATAACCGGGTATATGCGTCAACACGTGACGTAGTTTTCTCCAATCAGAAGCGTTCACGGCGATGTCCACGTCATCGTCCCAGGGAATGAAGCCATGGTGACGGTAGGAACCTAATAAAGTTCCGCCACATAAGAAATAGGTGATGTTGCTCCAGTTGCATGCTTGTATAAATACATTCGTTGTTACTAGCATGTTCGTCCTCTCTAAAGCTGTCATCGATGGCAAAAACCTAACGTCGATATCCGTTCGATTCTTGGCTCTGTTCAGGTTCACCGAGTACGTCTTATTAATATACTTAGAAGTTTCTTCACATGTTACATGCACGGGGATAGATGTATTCTCCATTGGATAGCATTCTGGTTTATCAACGTCGAAATTCTGCACCGTTACATACAGGAGATGTAAGTGCGTTAAAGGAGCACGTCTCCACGAAACGGGCACAGCCATAAACACACCGAACATCATGAACACTACACAGGTGAACATCACTAGTTTTCTATGATTACCGACGAATGTCCAGACATGTTTTAGACCACTGAAAGCCATAATAATACATAGCTTCCAAGGCCGTGAACGTAACTTCGTCATTGCGTTCAGCGGTCCAATCTAGAGCATTATTGGCAATGGGGATACCAAGGTTTCAGGAATTGGTGTAAAACATGGCAGTCATATCACAGACTATTTTCCGGAATGTATCTTCTAAACAGGCATGTATGTTGTAAGTAGTTTGGACAAGCAGTCTTCTAATTCACCGACTTCAGAATCATCCATCTGTTGCGCATCTAAAACAATAAACACCAATAATATACTCAACAAAACTAATTAAGGACCAGTAGCATTTCTAGACATTTAAACTTAGTTTTAAATCATTTTAACACCAAAGAATTTCCTAATCTCTACTGGCTCCTGGTACTCTTCGAGAACTTGCAGACACAATGGAAGAAGACTGGCACCTGATTACTCAAATATATTTCCAGGATTTGGTGGAAAGCTTCCAAAAAAAATATTTTTCGGCCCTTAATTTATTTTGTTGAGTGTATATTTGTATCAATGACACTCACAATGCAAATTTGTCAGCTATGTATTGAATTTTACCATAGAGTTGTATATTTACAATTGCACGTTATGATTCATTCTCACGAAAGTATAGGACAACTTCTGTAACCGGTGTTTCGGTTTTTATATCTGACACCATGCAACCGAACTTTATCAAGTTTTGTAAATTATAAACAGGTATTCATAACGAGCAGAATGGTATATATATAGATTGTTGGGTTTCATTTGCGATTATCTTTTTTTTTACATATAGCCATTGACATGTCCAATATGGTCAAAATGACGTGTCATCGACTTTTGTAAGCATATCGACAGCCATATATTGTCTAATTCCTCACATTAAACTCTATGATTACTTAAAATAATAATACCTACCCTGTATAAAACCACTGTACGTTATTTTCCAACACGACATTAAGACCGTGTCATAAAAATCGAGTAATTAGTACGAGTCCAATATTTGACATATAGTACTAGAACATGGTTAAAAATAAGCAAGTAAGATTAATTATTATGTTACATTATTTAGCATAACTTATGTATTTGTAATAATTTAAATTTTGCGTTTTAGGGTAGAAAATGTTTTTAGCGACCGTAAATTTTCAATTGTCATTTATCCGTTGCTATGGCCTCAGTATTTAATTTTCATTGTGGGCATAACTATGATCGGATACTAAGAGAATGCATCGTTTAAAAAATATATAGAACTCAACAAGAACTATTGACGAGACCCAGAAATCATTATGTTTATTGTATTTATCAAAACGTGCAGATGGCGGTTTTATTCATAAATAATGTTTAACATACCTCTTTTCTCCTGTAACTCTAAGGTAAACTTAATACTATATTAGTAGACAATGAACAAAGCTTTGCAAGCGTTGACGACTGCTCGCTATTTGATATCTAAGATATCCTATATGACTGCTCGCTATTTGATATCTAAGATATCCTATATGACTGCTCGCTATTTGACATCGAAGATATCCTATATGACTGCTCGCTATTTGACATCGAAGATATCATGTATGACTGCTCGCTATTTGATATCGAAGATATCCTATATGACTGCTCGCTATTTGATATCTAAGATATCCTATATGACTGCTCGCTAACTAGTGTACTACTCACCTATAACTGTGCAAAGTTTGATTTTGGAAATCGTCTCGCAGTCGTATATCTTGACGAGATGCCGCAACACACTATGACCAGCTCGCCGAGATGGCGCACAGACCTAGCTCGCGGAGTTTTATTCATATAATAGTCTCCAACCGACTTTTACCTTAGAAGTCTGTGTACACTTTTACGAGGCTCTAACTACCAGTATATCCACTGAACCGATAGCCACAACAGTATGCTCTATTTTTATTTTGTCCAAATATTCGTTCTAGGGCATGACTGTACATTTAAATGTTGCGACACCTGCACTGCTCAGTTCGACTATAATATGTCGGTACAGACAACAAATATTTGATTCGGATTAAATTAGACTATGTATAGCTTACAAGTTGCATAGCAGCTAAGAATTATTCGACACTGTGGCGAAGAAATAAATAATACTATGATATATTATTACTTTAGTCACGTTTGACCTTTGGAAAGATTAATTTAGATAGAAATCGTGTTTCAATCTAAGACATATTCCATATTCCAAACCCACTCATTGTGTCTGTTGTAATGTAAAATAATACTTCATATACTGTTAGCGTACGCACTAATCCTCCATTTACAGTTTGAATCGTGCACGTGACATCCAACCTTAATTATAGATTACTAATACTAATACTACAAACCCAAAATGTTTCTTTGCCAATACTGTGACTTGTCAAGGAGCATATTTGGAATAGAAGTATTTGGTTGAGAACATGGTCTGTGACACAGACTAATAACAGGTATCACTGCCAATGATGTCTGTGATGACACCGTCATGCCCAGCTTTCTATGGACTATCTTTCTAGACTAACCACGATGCGTATTGTCTCTTTATGCTATCTTTCTAGACTAACCACTATGCATATTGTCTCTTTATGCTATCTTTCTAGACTAACCATTATGTGTATTGCCTATTTCTATGCTATCTTTGTATACTAACCACAATGAATATTGCCTCTTTGTGCTATCTTTCAAGACTAACCATATACGATATTATACGTATTGCCTATTTCTAGGCCATACTGCCGCTTTATAGGTTACCATGGATACGAGCGAATGCAGTATCAGACGGAATATCATCAATATATGACAAAACGGCCTATGTGTGCTAAAAATAGTTGAGGCAATGCTGTATAGTAGTCAGCCCCCGTTCTCATGGTTCTTAACCAAATACTCCGATTCAAAATATCTCACATGCACAAAGGTAAGTCCAGATTTTCTGGGGAACAGAGGATAATGATTTTCAGAGGCCTCTTTCCTATAAATATTATACCCATCCGTAGAATTTATTAAAACATAATTTACTTTCACCCTCTGAGACTATGGGTAGTCTAGCAAGGCTGCAGCTGTGGTTAAACTCGAGTCCTCTTATATTCACCATGCGTAACAGTGATTCATGAGGGCTGACTGTAGACCTCTATATGACAGACAATGCATAATTTAACCTTAATGTAGCCGAGGGTCAAATTTCCGGTGGAAAACAAACACGAGGAACATGAAACCATAAGTCACGAGCAAATGAGCGGCAGGGCATAAATGATAATGTGCGTACAAACATATCGTTCACGCCTCTACATCTAGACTCATCTTTATGCAACCAAAACCTCCATGCAATGTAGAAAATATATGAATAATTAGAAATACGATACATAACACCATCCATATATATACGCGTGATGTTGTTGTCACGATGAATTTATCGACCCGTCTCGACTCCCTTTAAACTACGACCACGATCCACAGATTCCACACTGCGCACACATGGATGCTGGTAAAGAACGGGTTATTTGGGAGTCGTAAACCTTACCTCCTTCCATCCTGGTGTGTGTGTGTGTGTGTGTGTGTGTGACCTATATTGTATCTCTCGGCACGATAGACTACCATTTTGCCGCAATGGGAACTGCACACAATGGCGTAGGGGGTTAATCGATCGAGGTTCCATGTTCGTGTTGAGCACGTCACGTTCATAATTACAAGACGATGATGTCCGACCGTTGAGGAGTCGTGCTTCTTCGTCAACAATCAGTTTTACGCTCAACGAATTCGCGAAGATTTACACACGAGACCTGTATTTACATCCCTGACAGACGGAGGATGAATAGGAAACACACCCAAAGCAGTTAAGCGATTCAAGATGAAATCTGCACTTTTCTGTCAATATACACAAGAGGAAGTGGGAATCATGTACGTACCTTCCCCAGCAGACGCTGACAGCACAATGTCACGCCGCCTATGGCATAGGCCCCGTTAATTTTATTAAGTCTCCTGCGCGCATCCTTCGGACCAAAATCCATCGTGTGGCAATGGTACAAATACTAGTATTGAGCAACTAGCAAGGCCAGCGGCAAGCTTTAAATGTCGTGAGGTGAGGATTACAGGCTATAGTAGGGCACAGCTGGAAATTGTGACACGCCGGTCTTTTGTGAGCACGGGGAATTTGTTAAATTTTATCGAGATTACATTACAAGTTATAACTACAGACTCGCACGCATTCAGTGAGTGTTCCGAGAAGAAAGGCACCGTAGTTGACTCATTCTCTCGAAGGGCAATTAACTGCTGTTATCGGTGTTTCGTTAGTTATACCTGACACTGCAACCAATGTAATTTCCAAACAGAGGTATTCATAACGAGTAGAATGGTATATAGATTGATGGGTTTCACGTGTGATTCATGTGGGTTTTTTTTACACATCCCTTGACATATCCAATATGGTCAAAAAAATCACACTGGCGTATCTACAACCATATGTTGTCTATTTTAATAATCGTAAATGCACTGAAATTCCTCACATTCAATAGACTCTAGGATGACTTAAAATTTTACATTCAGAATAGTACATACGTTATATAATAATAATAGACTGTTGCATACGTATAACTAGTCAAACAAATATTGCTACATACATAACTAGCTTGATCTATTTACAAACATAATAAATAGGGACCCATCGACGACATACTAATATTGATATGTCATCGACGGATCCCTATATAATTATGTGTTTGAATCACTTTAACGAAGGCTTGATATTGCGTCGACAGATGATGTTGCCACTTTGTAAGTAGATCTGTGGGTAACTCTCTTCTATTCTGAGACATACACTTCCAAACGTTATTTGAAACCATCTTAAACATCATGTTTAGAATAATTACACGATCTATACTAGTATTTCTTGCTGAACGTTCCATTTCTGAGAGCTACACAATACATAGGTCTAACGTATCAGTGTAGTCGGATGAATGAAATTGATAGGTTTCATATTCCATAACATGAATGCACGTTGCATTTTTGTTTACATGTAAATCGAGGCAGATACTTAGCAACACAGTACACTATTAGCAGTTAGAGTTAATTATTTATAGATAAATATGATATATTAGACACTGAATAGTGAATACCAATGAATATTAAATACAAACACTAGCATTTGTTATTTTTATTTGTTATTTTCATTTAATTTGTATTTTAATGGGGTTTATAGTCGCTTTCTAGAATCTGTCACTAACATCACGACTTGTCAGTTTGAGGGCAGGAGGAAACCCGCAATATCCGTAGCGGTGAATGTTGCAGTAAACCTGCGAGCACCGGCTGGTACTGACTATTTGTTAATACGTATTACCCTTCGCATAGATCTTATTAAATTATGTAATGTCAATTCATCATGTTTGTGTTGGAAACTGAGTATTTGTTAATACTCAGTTTCCAACATAAACATGATGAATTAGCATAATCCATTGCATAATTTAATAAGATCTATGCAAGTGGTAATAATGTAGTGCTTTGAGCATGCTATATAACATGGATTTGGCGCAATATTTGTACACATTATTATTACTATTATTATTATTATTATTGTTATTATTGTTATTACGTAGTTTCAAGTTTGTAGCTAATAAAACCAAAATGTAAATGTAAATGGATTTATTCAATATTTCAGAGACATGAAACGTTCAGGAAAAGCGATTTAATGCTTTGGCATTAATATATCATTCATGAAGAAAGCAGTAGCAATTATATTGAATATGTAGAGACGGGACAGGCTAGAGAGCTTGTACTAATGAATACAGTAAACACATATAGAAATACTACTTGCTATTTCTTTTTAACAGTATATAAAAAGAGAAACTTCTCATTGAACACTCCCCCACTAAAACCAAAACAAACCAGTAATAAAGTGAAACAAATGCAATTTACCTATCAATCAATTAATCAAACAAACAGGCAAGCAGGTAAGCAAGAAAACTAACAAACAAATTAATCAAGCATGCAAGACAACTAACATGCAAGCGCGCGCGCGCGCGCACACACACACACACACACACACACACACACACACACACACACACACACACACACACAC
>JAULBP010108267.1:0-10234 GCA_032355345.1 Lepetodrilus pustulosus | reverse complement strand
TAGCCGATAAGGGACCATAGCACTCTCTTAGCAATGTATTAGCTATCGGCAAAGAGAGTGCTATGGTCCCTTAGCGGTTAAGAGAGCTCTGTGAAACGATATCCTGGAATGTCTGACATGTCCCATGTACTGTAACGCCATTTTACAAATGGATGTGCTATGGGGAGTCAGGATTGTTCAAATTACTCTGTAGTATCACTGTTGTGATTGGTTCATTCCAGGTTAGCTTTCTTTCCTTGCACATGATAGCATGTAATGTCCACCCCCACCAACCTCCACACAACCCCACACACCCATCCCCTACCCCTGAAAAACTCGTTCAACTTTAGAACTCAAATTTATACAAAAATAAGCATTAACATTTGTGACTGTATGCCTTTTAAGCAAGGATTTTGTGATGTGTATAGATTATCTATCCATAAATTAATATTACATGTATGGTTACGGTATTATCATGTATTCTAATTTCAAGGGAGATAGTGATAAGAGATTGTGTGATGTTGTTCGTCCTGTGCATGTTGTGTGTGTTCTGTTTTGTTTTATACAATGTATCATGTAGTGAAGTACTATATTCACATTATCACATTGTAGTGAGGTTTACGGTTGAGTTGACAATTTGCTATGAGTTGCGTTACGCTTACTGCATCCAGTTGCTTGCTCAGCTAAAGTGTTGTGGTTAGTCACTGCTTCCAAGTTTCACAGTTTTCACCCCTTTTGTTTACATCACCCCATTGGAGTAAGGGAGAACTATTTTTCAAATTTTCTTTACACCCTGGAATATAATTGTAAAAAATTATATTCCTACAGAAGATGTAACATTTTGTAAATTAACAGAATAAATATTCATAACATTTCAGTGATTAACGATATGAGTATTCCTAACTTTATATATTAATATTATGACATTTTACACAATGGTATTCCATGGTGTTACTTTGTTTTATTCTTTTATTGCACCTAGCCTGATTTTTCATGTCCATTTAATTTTTGAACTTTTATTTCAGATTATATATAGTCATGTACCAATCCATTTAAACATTTCAAGGGCTACATGTGCATATCATAGAATGATAAATTAACATTCCATTTACAAAACTTGTCCTTTGTTTGGAACATACTATTCTGATTTATGTAAATCTGTCTGTAAGAAACATTAATGTTTTTGACATACTGTAGTATGTTCTTCAACATACTAAGATCTATGACTACAATTTGGCTCCGGAAGGTTGAGTAAAAGTAGTCGTAAGAACTTCATTGAAATCTCTTTCTTTTTTCTTTTCCATTGTTACATAATTTACTACACAATATTTGTAGTTCCCTTTCAAGTTATTCTTCTTGTAATTTATCTTCTATTAAGACTATTGAACAAATGATTTAATAGTACAGAAAATATAACGCCAGGCTAATCGGTTTGCATATCAGCGGTTAACTAGATTAATTACCAAATATGCATGCTAGATCTCTTTAATTTCATACATTCATTGAGAAATAGTTTTGGACACAAATAATATTGAATCCTTATAAATTATGTCAAGGACACCATACGGTTATAATTACAAAATATGTTGTGAATATTTTTTTAATAGATTACTTTGTCTGTTTGAGTTTTGAGCCACATTCAAGTACATGTAATCAACAAATATTGTTGCTTGTCAGTTTATGGCAGGAGGAAACCTTGCAATACATGTAGGCTATAGCACATTTAGTCTCGCAATCACCTAATGCTAATAACAGATAAGACATTTGCTGGGCAATCATATTTACCCCTAACGCCCTTTTTTTCTTGGGGATGGGACATCTCTCGCACCCTATATTTTCAAATGTGTGGGTGTCACAATGCACCATGATAGTGATCGGCTATTGGTCACGACGACCTTATTGTCAAGGAGGTGATGTAGTAGAATTGTAGTGCACATGTGTTTACAAACCCAAAGGTCAAGATTCCACCCAGTCTCAGGGGTCCTATTGTATCATTTCTGTAGCACATGTACGGATAATTGGTATGCACTGTCTCAGTCTATATTCATTGAACCGTTACACTTTATTTAGTACAGTGTCCCCTCGATATAATGTTGAAGTTGGGGTCCATGACATACCCCCGCGATATAGTACCCGCCTTATACCATATACAAAATAATGAAAATAAGGATGGGATCCATGTCTGACCCTGCGTTATATCCAAATCCGCGGTGCATCTGGCCGTGTTATATCAAGGGGGCACCATGTCCGTGTCGGCCATGACAGTTGCAGGTCCTTCCTCCGGCATGAACTAATATTGCTAAAATAATGGTGTGCTGCCTCAAATTATTTCCTCAATTTTCATGTTTCATTTATGTATCTAGCACAACCGTTCTTAGAGGGTCCAAAGATATAGACATTCAAGATTGTCAACATCTCTGAAAATTAGTCACACTGGTTGTTAGTTTTCGCAGATAAAATGAAATTATGGTATCAGACAACATAGCCCACGACCATCAAAGAGCCTACTTGTAATCTCACTGACAGCAGCTAACACATTCCTCGATTAATAAACTCGCCCTCTTTCTGCACGTTTCTTTGAGCCGATTCACAAAAGCACATGTAGGTCTTGGATGTTCTTTCTAACCCCCCGAGTTAAGGTGCGTTGTAGACGTGCGAACCATCGGAACGCCGGCAGCCACTCAGCAGCCTACTCTGTATTTCAGCTTGAATCACTCTCCAGGCAATGTGTATAGCTCGAACTCCTCGTTGAGTGAGAAAACCCCAAGTAGTCACAGGTTAGCCATCTAGTTCTCGTACCTCATGAACCTCAAGTCTGCCACCCATGTGTCTCTTCATCTGTCCGCTGTCTGTCTGTCTGTCTGTCTGCATGTGACTATAGCCATATTATACAGTTCCGTAGTCGTTTTCTCTGATACTAACATTTATAAGCCAGTGTTTGAATTCGAAAAGTGTACTGGGGGTCGTTTGAAAATCTGCAATGTATATGTGGTACCTCCTTCTAATTACAGATTTTACAAACCATTAACGTTGGGTCAATAGGGAATGACACCCTTATTCTTTTTTCTTTTAAAAAAAAAATATATCTAGCACTAAATTATTCTTTGATAGTTTCACCCAGATTACATATACATGTATCTCATTGCGGACTTCACAGAGTGTTGGGATTTATGTTGAGTGTATATTAATAGTTTTGAGATATTTGTGGAATGTTGGTTCAAAAGAACTGCCTCAACACGGGCATGGAAAGGATATTCATGATATATAGTAACAGCCAACAATGGATGTATATCACGGCCCAGAAAGATAAATGTGGCTGTTTGCAATTCTAAGTTTCCTCCTGTTTGTCCTGCAGATTTATTTGTCGTAATGCTCGCATAGTCTAGACGAAATATATACCAAGCAAGTGTTGGGGTATCAGTCGTGATTTGCAATGTAATGCAAAATGCATGCGCCTTATCTTTTAAGATTAATTGTTTGATTCTATGTAATCCTCCATCATATCTCGTATGCATGGCTCAAATAGAGGAGCAGACTATGATTCCTTGCATAGGGACGAGATCGCAACTAGTTTATCACAGCTTCTGCACTCTGTACCGTCTTGCTGCTGCTAATATACGCTTATACTATAGTCGTATTATGTATATGTAGCCCATTCTACTCCCATCTTTGCCAGTCTGTCTCAATTTCATACCGTATTATTAGTAGTATCATTCACTCATTGACTGTTGTAAAAACTAATCCCCATTGTTTTTACAGGTTCAATAATTTGTCTTTGTTGAATTATTTTTTGTTTATACTAATGTTACGTCGTCGATTAATTTGAGGGTTTATCCTATGTGTTGTTGATCAGTTTGCATGAATCCATGACAAATATGTGTGTGTCCACATGCGTAACAACTTTAATAAATACTAAATTATATGATGTGACAGGGATTGGAGTAAAACATGCTCTTCACGCATACTCGAGACCTCTGATGTACGGTAGGTTGTCTCCCCTTGGATGCGATGATCCGGGAGGTCTATTATTTGTACAGAGGGGCCGTTATATATTAGGTGATGGACTAACACCTGCATCTTATTTTATAAACACATGAATAGTTCATATCAGCTGTATATTCAGATTATCGTCTATCCGTTGCATGATGGTTCCAATATACTCTGCGAACAGACCATATGGATACCAGTTCAATACATAGAAATGCTTATGGCTTTTAACTATTCCTTTGTGTATTCAAATATTGGAATAGTCCAGATATTTCTTGATGTAAATTGGTTGTTCTTGAAGTGGAATTGTCCATTGTACAGACAGTTCAGTCGATGATGTCCTCGTTGTGTGGGATGCAAGTTGTCGACGTCATTCATTGGTGCTGGGCCTGCAGTTTCAATTCAGAACTTTTCAATAACATTCTTGCCCAGCACAGTATATACTGCTGCCTATTCAGGACATTGGGCAATGCGATTCTTGCATTCAAGAACACTGCTACATTTGAGGTGTGTGGCCATCTACAGAGGCTCTTTCAAGTCGCCCATGGGAAAATCGTTTTCAGGCTAATTTGCCAAACTCATAACATGATTTTGGCCTCAGTTGAATGTCATTGGCTTTGAGTATATATTCTTAATTAAATGAGCATATATTCTTAAATGTTGGGTTATTTTTCGGATTCCTTCCTATGTCTGAAGAAGTATTGTGCACCACGGCTTCAACTACATGGTATGTAGAATCGCAGTTTATTCTGGTATTGCTATGTATACACAATTCTGATGGACAGCTATTTTTTGGTGCATGACTTATATTAAGGGTGCTACTGACTCTATGTATTACACCTTGACAAGTGGTATTCCATGCCTATAGCTTGTATGTATTACACCTTGACAAGTGGTATTCCATGCCTATAGCTTCAGCTAGATGTATTGTACCATATCAATACGTCCAAGTATTTATCTGCATAGCTTCCTAGTTTATAAATTTCTTACTTTTAATTTCAATCTGGTGTGCCGTTTTGTTTAAGATTTCTTTGCGCAATAGTTTTGGGGTGTCATTTTGTTTTGTACAATATATTCAGCTACTAGTATGTTATTTTCGCTGCCTATTTGGTGCATGTATATCAAATATCAACTGGATGGGTGCGTGGTTATCTAAGATTAGTAAGAAGCTGTGTACAACAGCCTTCCTGAATAGATCAATGCTATTGTTGTTTGTAGTTACGTGTACATGGTCAAGTGCAGGGTTAAAATTAAATCAAAAGCCTCAGGGTTGTATATTCTTGGCTTTCTATTACCGTACCTTGTTTTCTTCAAGATTCAACCAGTCATTGTATAATAATGTCTTCATAGATAGCTTCAGAACTGTTCTCAATGAGTTTGAATTTGGTGCATTAGACTTGAACATCCATCATTTCAAGGACATAAAATAATAATAATAATACATGTAATAATAATAATAATAATGATAATTGCCATTCTGAGCATAAGAATATTTATCTCAAGAGCAGTTTGCCAGCTATTAGATCCAATTTCTATTGTACTTGGCACAAAGAATCTTTTTGACAACTACAGCTTCCATTGAAAAGTTTAATGGTCACAAAACACCATCTGGGATTGTTGTTGTGTTTGATGAGAGAGGGATTCCATCTGTTCTGTAGTGCATAGTCCAGTAGGGAGTGTTAACCCTCTCCATGCTGAAGGCAACTGCAGATGCCCTAAAGAGCAGTGTCTGTGCCTAATCCAGTAGGGAGAGCATTAAGGGTTTCATCAATGATTCGGCCACCCAATCATTCTGTGATTGTAGCACTATGGTCGTCCCTCGTAGTGATCTGATCATCCTGCGAATCGGTTCCTGGACAATTGTTACCATGTGTACCATCGTCCATTTGTTTGTCACGTGGTGTCCGCAATGTCATATCTCATCCTCTGTTGTTTCGTATATATGTAAATTTCAATGAGAATATTAGCTTTTGACTTATCATAGATGTGAACCAACCTATCATAATGGCCGTTAGTTTTGGTCAGGGTTTCTTTCCAAGTTGGCATGTTTTACATTTTACTAACCTAACAAAATTACAACGTAGAACATGATTAAATGTTGCCTACTTGTTGGATGATTGTTAGTTTGCCATCCATTCATCAGCAATTGCTCATATTGTTAAATATATAAAAGATTATGTCTCAGTGAGTTTAGTAATATATACATCATATTTTAATTATTCAAACATATCTTAATATCTAACATTAAATCCTAATGCTTTCTTCCATATTTTGCCACTTGCAAACTGCTGCTTCAGGGATATAATATTAATTAATATAATTAATAATACTAAAACTTCAAAATACAAAAGCATCAAAGAAGTTGCAGCATTGTATGCAGCTATTGAATATTTATAAACATGGAAATATAAATCACGAAATTGATTTGTTTTCTATTTTTCCAGCACAGATTGCAAGTAGTGCACATTTAAAACTCCTTCAGATTTTGCTCGATTCTCTACATACGTGTATCCAGGTGACAAAATGGCACACACAAAAGAATAACTTGTTTCTGTTCATTTGTAGAAAAACTGGACATTTCCCAAGCAGGCAACTACGTCATGTACAATGTGTGTCTTGTCCTGAAACTACTGACAGCTGTTTTGTGTTCTTGCAGCGCATCCATTCGGCGGAGCAGTCTCCGAGGGGAGAAGAGCGTGCTCTTCAAGAAGGAGGCCAAAGAAGAGGCTCTGCATTTTGGTCTACGCACCATGGTCGATGACGACTTAGCAGTGAGTATTCCCAGTGACACTGTTTGTCACCTGCTGGGAGAACGACATTTAGTGGTGGTATGCATTACCGGTATGCAGTTGTCTCCCTTGTGGGTATTCCTCCCTGACTATGTAGCTTACCACTTTGTAGGCATTAAAACCTTGATATTACTAGCTATACTATTAGGTGACCAGTTTAGAGAAAGGATTGGTAATAAATAAGGGTCATGTATGGGTGAAATGTTGCTATGTTGACTTGAGCACACACATTCACAAAGTTTGTCTATCCACTAAGAGGCCATAACCCTCTTTATAATGGTCCTACTCACCATGCGATAGGGTCATGATAGGGTCATACTGATAAGAACATGATGAAAGGGTGTTTTCAAAATTAACTTTTCTTTTCCTCCAAGTAAATTAATTAAAAGTATTACAGTGTCCCCTCGATATAAGGCGGTCCGATACACAGCAGATTCGGATATAAGGCGGGGTCAGATGTGGATCCCATTTTTACTTTTGTTATTTACCTGTACTATCCTATAAGGCTTGTACTATAAGGCGGAGGGTATGTCATGGACCCCAAATTCAGCGTTATGTTGAGGGGACACTGTAATTACCACATACGATAGGTTCATTGTAACATAGTGTACACAAGGGAATGATGATAGGGTGTCTGCTGTCAATAATATTGATATTTTTTTTGGAGTACATCTCATTTTAAAATAAAAACAATAAATAGATTAAAAGTATTTATTGCCATTTAGATAACGGACCCTTATATTTTGCCAGGAGGAGGATGAGAAGGACAAAGAGAACATCCCTGCCACCAACCTGGACGATGTCATGATCATACTGCCAGAGGACAAGGTCCCTCAAGCCCATGTGGACTCGCACAGCGGCCACCGTCTTTCGGATTCTCGCGACGGAACCGGACGCAACGATTCTCGCAACGGATCCGCGCACAACGATTCCCGTGATGGACCAGGATCCACGCGCAATGATTCTCGCGACGGACCCGGTCGACGAGATTCTCGTGAAGGACCGGGCCGCGCCGATACCCACAACGGACCGGGACAGTCAGAGCCGCCCGAAGACACTGTCCACAAACCAGCCAGTGCGAGCAGGAACGTCGGCTCCAGTCAGTCCGTCCAGCACCAGGTCGACCCCAAGCCTGACCTCGCCACCAAGCCTATGCAGTCCAGGTCTGCCGAGGGTCGTCCTCCAAACGCGGGTCGACCTGCCGCACAAACCGACCCGAAACCCGCGAATGCAGCCACATCAAGTGGCGACCCGGGTGCCAGTTCCCACGGGACGCTGCCACCACCAGGGCATTCAGTGCCCACGGGACAGGGGCAGCCCTACGTGTCGCTCGCCGACCTGAAGAGACTACGCAACGAGACGCGGGTCGTCGAGCCGCAACAACCCCCACCGCCTTCGCGTCCCAAGACCGTGGACGACCATCTCCAAGATCTGTTCCTCTACCAAATAGAAAAACGAGACCAGGTCTTGCAGAACGTCCCGAAACCTCCTGCAAGTGATAAAACACAAAACGGGCATAATAACAATAACAATAGGAACTCCTTAACCTCATCCAATCGCAACACGTATTCGAACGAGGAGGGTCGACTCAAGTCGTTTAAGACGCATGCTGTGATTGGTGGCGATGACGAGAAAGACACAGCGTGTTGCGTGATATCATAGTTCATCGTCGTGAAATTGGAAATTCATTATGAGGACGTTCTGCTGCCTTTAGTTTGATGAGCGCCATCTGGTGAGATGTTTAGGCTGGTACTACACCGGCAGTACTGGGAATGAATGAACTGGGTATACTATATCAATGTTACTACACGAGCCATGGATTCACATCAGAAAGTGGTCGGCAATACTATCAACAGCTCTGAAACTACATGGACGTGTATTGAATGGAATAGGTGAAAGTCTCTTTTGAACTGAAGTTTCCTATCTTTAATCAAGGGTATAAAAATACTAAACAGGAAAAACAAGTTATTATTAATTCGTACTGTCCAAAATTCCACAATTGAAATGGAATATATCAAAGCACAGACAGTCTTGCAGTGAAACTGGCCTTCTTGCGAGAATTGCTGATCGAATACGGAATTAAGTGTGTGTCGACCAATCCTACAAGCCTGCCCTTTTTTTAGCCCGACCCCTGACCTCGCCAAGGTAATGGTGGACATGTATGTATGTGTCTGTGTGCAACAACTGCTCCCATATAGCCTGGCCACACAGTGATGGTGTTACTCCGATGAACAATGAATCACAGCCGACACGAATACATTCCATTCACAGAGAATATTTGCAAGAATATAAAGTACAAGTGTCTTTTTATTTTGTCACTTAGCTAGAGCTTTCCATTACACCTGACCCATTCCACCTTTCCACAGCGCTTTCCACATCAACGCTACCATTCATTGTGTTTTCCCACGTCAAACTTACCACCATTCATTGTATGCCCCCCAATGGAGGGATCATTCATTGTGTTTTCCACAACGAAGTTACTGTATTTCATAATCATTGTGCTTCCTCAATGGAGGGACCATTCATTTAGTTTTCTACAACAAATTGTAACCACTCGTTGTGACTTCTCACATAGAAGGGACCTCTCATTGGGGTGTATTCCACGATGTGGAATGTCTATTTTCCAGAATTGCTCCCTGGTTATCGTAAATATTTTAATATATATATACCCAAGCTCACAACAATGTGCTCTCACTTGTAGTAGTAACTAGTTTAGTTGTTAAACGATCAAACTTACCTGAAAGTTGTTTGAATGAAATGTTCTCAATTAATTATGTGATAATGAATATCAAACAGTAATCATTATGATTGATTACATTTTACGTTTAATTAAAGGAGAACATACAATTCTATGTTGGGAAATGACTGTGCTTTGGATGTCTAAGTATAGACATCAAGTAAGAAAATCAGGATTCGATATCATGATTGAATGAAGGTTAATGATGAGCATAACAAAAAACTTTATTTATTTGCTCATTACATAACTTGTATATCTTCAGGTTACATGTACCGTAAATGCTTCACAAGTAACATAGGCAATATAGTTTTGATTTTAGCTCAGTCGACCCAAAGGGTCAGTTTAGCTTATGATCACATGCAGTGGTCATTGTCCGAATTGCTGTCAGTACTGCAGTCAGAACCTGTGTCATTGGTCAGTATCTGAACTTACTAACGGTTTGATGACCAATGTCGCAGAAACTTGCTGTATTAGGAAATGGAATAAATATGGTGGAGCTCTTGATATATTTTGGGCAAAAGAAAAAAACTTTGTTTTTGATACGTGCTATTATTATTATTAATTTTTTATTTAGCTATTTTGCCTTGACACACCATCTTAATCATTACTATAGTGCCACTGATCTAGTACTGGTGTCCTGCATATCATGCGGGAGGTGAACCTGTAATAATACCATACATGGGTCCAGCTGCACAAAGCTCTTGTAGGCTACAATAGTTGTAGGGACTTAAACAGTCGTTGC
>JAULBP010108256.1:0-10234 GCA_032355345.1 Lepetodrilus pustulosus | reverse complement strand
CTCTCTCTCTTTCTCTCTCTCTCTCTACCCCACTCTCTCTCTCCCTCTCTCTTTCTCTTTCTCTCTCTTTCTCTCTCTCTCTCTCTCTCGCTCTTTCTCTCTCTCCCCCCGGCCAAATTTTGTGCCACGCAATGCTGAACAGGGCTTAATATTTTTGAGAATGGATTTAATCTTCTATGCCGTTAAACTATTTCTGGCATCTGCACTTAAGAGTATTGGTTTTCCTTTCCAACATCTGCTCGTAATAACAGAAAATATACCTGGCAGAGAACACAGATTACGTATATTGATCTCCTTAGTTCTGTCTGTGCAGACCATAGAAAAATAAGCATTAATTACCACGGCAAATATGAAACGAAAATATCAAGTTACTTATTGCAAATATTATCGTTTCCGCAGTAATCATTTTTCGTTCTGGTAATAGCCATTGTCTAGACGTGCACGAGGTACGAATCTGGTGACGTCGGTGGCTCTAGCCGGGTAATGTACGGGATTGCCGATGTCTGCGTCATTACCTGTGCTGCCATCTCGAGTCCATTCAGACCAGCGGATCTCTAACACCCGGTATTGATTCAAACTTTCACATACTTTGTCTCAAGTTATTTCCCTCCCAAACTTGGTATATAATAAATCAATTCCTATTTGTGACTCGTGTCTGTGGCTTGCTGCCGATGTATGGAGAGAAAGAGAGAATAGCAATCGAGACACTGGTTAATGTGAGAGTGTCTTGTTATTGCTTGTTTTATGAAAACAATATTATTTTTCTTTTTAACATTTCCTTTGGTTGGGGTGGGTGTAGGGATGTGGCTGACTTGGGGATTTCAGGTGGTTGGAACATTGATATCCCTCAACTTTCTCTTTTGTCTTTCTCTACCAGAATTACCAAGACGTATGTTACTAACAAAAATCCTATTATTTATGTATTTAAGTTGAATGAGTAATCTTTCAGCAACTTCCAAAACTGATATTACGATACTTTTTGATGACTAATGTCTACTGTAGATAAATGTTATAAAGACACATATTGACAATATTACCGAGTTGATTTATTAATTCCATTTCTTTTATTAATCTATAGACAAGTGAGTCTATGTGTCCTTAGGGAAGGAGCTCTAGATTATTTAAATAAAAAAAAATTCAGACATTGAACATTGGACTTTTGGTTATCTGATTTCTAGTCTAAGCCTGTCCCTGTAGAAAATGGCATAAATCTAAGATATCTGCAACTGTAAACATAGCCTAGTCTATGGCTGGCTATTGTTCGAGTTAAGCTTATGTTAGACATACACCATTTTATACGATAGATCTCCAATTTTGTTTTCAATTGACAGAAAAGTTCACCGACGTCAATAATGAATTGATATTTGAAACTTGAAACTTTACCATTATTCTACTAATATGATGGCCTGCTACAACTATATGTCTGCATTGCTCAATGTTAAATGTGTTGTGAGACGGCACATAGTTCGTGTACATGTAGTAGTACATTGTATGTCCAAATATCTTCTTTGTTTTTTTTCCAGCTGAGAGAGGTAGTCCATCAAATGAAAACATCTTGAAATTGTGCATTTGTCAAATTGCACATAATTCTAGTTGTACCTTTGAACTAATTTACTGACTTTGCTGTGCCCCTTCTGCTCTCTTGATAGGAATTTTCATTTTATGGTTCCTCTTTTGATCAGGAATTTACAATTTGTGGTCCCCCTTTTGATGGTCATTTTTTTTTATTTGCTATCGGAATTGAATTAGTCATTGCTCTTTTGATCAGAAAGTGGCTGTTAAAGGTTTCTGTTCACCAGGAATGGACTGGTAGTCGATGTTTTCACCAAGAATTGACATTTTTATATTATTGTAACTGTGAGCATGATGACATTTTTAGGACTGGCATGATAGAAAATATGGATGTCCATTAAGAGTTTGCAATGAAGAATTGAATAGTTGCAAGTAATATTTAAAAAGATAGACATAAAATAAAGGACTGGTTAGACTAGATATGACAGCGATAACAATAAAAATAATGATGTTCTGGACTTCATTTTGTAATAGCGGTCTCACCAAGACCGATAGCGTTCTAGAAATTCATTACCATCGCTATATATGGAGAGGGGTGTGTGAAGGACATCAAAATTTGATGAGCACCGATTGGCCAGTTAGGGAAAAGCCCTGTCTCGTTCATCGGGGAAAAAAAGCACTCGCCAAGCCATCCCCAACGAATCCGGAAAGGGCAGAACGAAATCTTGTTATCATTTGCTTGCAGTGTGAGTGGTTACATCATTGTGAGTTTCTAGGCATCGGTGTCGTTCTTGGTGTGGCTGCCCTTTAACACGTGAAAGAAGGAAGAACACATGGCTGGAGTTTGAATTGACACATCCCAATACTGAACTAAATATACATAATAAAAGGAGAAGGGTTTTGAACTGGAGACTATGCTTTAGTTATACTGCACGACGAGCACATAAAATCACCAATCATGAAATGAGAACATTGGTTGTCGGTGTGTCAATCATGTTGCATGACTAAACCTACACTTATTGTGTACATCGTCCATTTGTGAAAGTTTATCATCAGTAATTAAATTAATAGTAATTAATTATTACTAATAGTGATTATGTCATCGGTTGTAAAATATGCTGTGTCTATGATGTTAATATAGTTACCGACATTGACGTAAGCTTATTAATATTAATAACAATACTGGTGGATTTGGTGTCTGGGGGTGAAATCTGTCTGATAAATCCCATTTAATATACTTTTTCCATGAACAATATATTATAAAGTTAGCGTAATGTCTTCCTCTGTCATTTGACCATCTTGTATAAAGTTTCAAGTTCTCGTGAACGTACATTTTGATGGTATAAACAGTTCTTGGAGGGAATGTTGTTCTGGGAGTAGAAAGTAGTTATGTTATCTAAAGTCTGGTGCCAGTTTTTACCTATTCTACCATGGATATTACTTTAGATACATTAATCCTTAATATATTTTTGTACAAATAAATCTGCATTATTCATGTATCAGTTATTTTGAGTCGGAATATTCACTCCTTTTGCAACTTGTTTTCTTTGCGTGTCTCTTTTAAAAAAAGAAATTTGCTGACGAGTGTAAAATAATAATATGCTATCGCAGACAGTTATTCCAATGTTATCCACGGAGGTAGCCGATAGGCTTTGACTGGCATTCAGTCTGACAGATTTGTGATTGAAGAAACATCCCGCAAATAGGCGACAACATTAATTTGAATGAAGTTAATTATCGCCTGCTTTGTTGGAAGTCTTTGATATGAAAAGCAAGCTATATATTCCCAGGGCTATGTCTGTTAAAGGCCCGCGCTGCCTAATGGTCTAGTCTGTGTAGACAGACCTTGGCCCCCATGCATGTATTGCAGTAGACATGGATATATGATATGGCTATTTCGGTTACGTAACCTCTCTCTCTCTAACACACTGCTCTCTGATTGATCTACAAGGGATGCCCATTTATTTTCCTTTTTCGGAGACCGAAACAGGAGAAAAAAAAAATACTGTCTGGGTTGGTAGAAGCTGGGGAGTATGTGGTGTGAGGTGCTTTAACAGTGTCTGGGTCCGTTCTGTGCTTCTCTCTGTATTGTAGCCTGTCACCAGTGAGTACACTGTGTGGTGTCTGTTAGAGCCAGTTGTCCAGCAAGTTGTCCAGTCCTCCGACCAGCGCTGTCCAGTCCTCTCACCAGCTAGGTATATTCTTGCAGGAGGACCCTCTTCTGGACAACAGTGTGGTGTAGAGTCCCGAGACTTTCATCACTGATTAGTTGGTGGGAAAAGGAGTTAGCACCTACCCCCCTTTATAACACCACTTTGATCAGGTACCTCTCTATAAGACGGGATTGTGTTGACTGGGTGGGGTGGCTGTGCAGTCAGACCTGCGATCTGCATTGTTTGCACCGCCTGCACACAGTTGTGCATATCCGGCTTCCAGAGGCATGTCTACGCATGCACCCCGCTATAACACTCGGCTGCAATGAGGAGTTTTGATGGTGTTACAAGGGATTTAAAGTCATCGGATTTGAATCATCGGGGAAATTTATTGGCGACAATCTCAAACTGACCAGTTGTGAACCACCCCAGGTGAGGTGTGGAAGGAATTTATATTTCTGTAGGTGGCTTCCGTTGGGGAGTGGCTGCCAGTGCTGTCTCCGTCTGTCTGTCTGTCTTGTCTGTCTGTCTGTCTGTCTGTGCACGTGGTAACCCCTGCACAGCAGACGTTGTGCATGCACTGCCGAGGTGCACCAGTAGTGTCTGCTGTGGATGAAATGAGCCTATCTGTGTGTCGAGTCGTGTAGTTACTGATAGTACGATCAGCCCTCGTGTTCGGCTGTCTGGCACCACCACCACCACCACCACTGTGACAGCACGGCTAGAATGACATGATCTGACCAGGAAACCGCTGCTGCTACTCGGACCGATATACCATGTCCAACACGTCCACTTGCCACGGACTATGTTGGTGAATTGCAATGGTGACTCTTAGTGTCAGGGATGAGGATTTTGAACACGCGCTGTCCATCCTGAAACTACTCACAGACAAGCAAGGGTAGGTAACAGCGCTCTCCGTCTTTTCATGAAAGTCACATGAGAAACGGTAGATAAAACATGCACTTTCTATCCTGAAACTATTCACAATTGGCAAAGGTAGGTTGATATATCATGTGGCGTCTATCCTGAAACTATATGTAATCATGTATATTGCGCCAAATCCACGGGCGAAAGCATGCTCGTAGCGCTGCATTACTACCCTGGATCAGTGTGCTCCCATCACTTTCCTTCTCAAACCCCTGGGGAGTATGCAACCCATTCCTGTTTCAAGTGCTACACAAGGGTTTACAGCATATATCATGATCTTGCCATTGAATAAACGTACAAGCGCAGACTGGCAACATGCTACTTACAGAAACGTAAGAATACATTATGTACTGGGCACCTGTCTTGCCACTGGATTTGTGGAGTACTATAAATAATTCTTGGTCACTTGACCTAGTGGCCGCTTGACCCCTTAGTCGTATTACATAACTTGCAGGTCTCACTAAGGCCTTATAGTACATGCTTGGGAAGCTAGCTAGCCGCCTAGCAGTCTCTGTCAAGGCATTACAGTACTGCTTGATGCCCATAGGCTCAAATTGGAGTGTTCTAGACTGCTTAGTAATGATTTTGCAAATATAGATCTATGCTTAAATAACTGTCCATTTATTCAGAGTATGTAAAATATATACTAGCAATAATATACATTATTTTTTGTTTGTTCATTTGGTATGTATAGAAAACTATTTGAATAACTGTCTATTTTATTTATTTAGAGTTTATTATAGAGAATCTATAATACATTTGGTATGTATAGAAAACTGTTTGAATAACTGTCCACGTATTTAGAGTTTGTTATAGAGAATCTGTAATAGACAGTCATTCAAATGTCGCTATTTGGTATTATGTAAAATATTCTCTTTTTATATATATGAGCTGGGTTTTATTCATTGTGTTGAATAACTCTGTGTTATTTTTAGAATCTAGGTAAAATATTATGTTAATATATTGAATGATTAATAAAAAATATTCTCAATTGCTGTCACCACTATTTCACAATGTAATGAAGTAAGGTTTGTGATTTTAAGCTAACAGCAGATTTAGAAAGTAAGTTAAGAAAAATTTGGAAGTAAAAGTGTTAGTGTTAATTTGATAAAGGACTGTAACCAGAGAAAATAGTCACAGGGTAAATCACACACATTTTGATCAACCAAATCTCCTTTAAATGTGATAAATGCACAAAATTTAGTTATTATTTTTTAAACAAACAAAACCTTTCATATCTAATTTTGATAGGCCAATACAAATGTGTTTAATAAATTGAAGACCTTTTAAAAGAATTTTTGCACCTATTCCTAGCAAAAATGTCTTGTGTTACTAATAACCTTTTTGTTCATAGGGAAAAAACATTATCAACTGAGTACTATCATTCATACTGTGTTTAATCAGTATCTAGTTCCAGTTCATTTGCAATACTGTTATGGCAGTCTGAGACAAAGGATTAAATTTAGTTTTTTGGTTAAATGTAAGTGAAACTATTCTTGTGCAATTTTTTTTATCTCTGCGGTATTACCGATTTCTCAACCATGTATGTCATGATTCCTATAAAATAACTATTTTTACATGGGATTTCAAAGTATTTCAAATAGAGATATAATGCTTCTTACCATGGTGCTGGGTTAAAATATAAATCCATAAAGTATCTGATGTTACTGCCAGATAGTAACACAACAAAGTACTACCATGGGCATCCCGTCATATGCATATGTACACCGAGACTCTGTTGTCATCTAGCCAATTATATCGATAATGCTATTTCTCTGTTCATCTAGTCAATAATGTTGATAAAATTAATTTTTATAAAACCTTGAACAATTAATCAAATAAAGGTAATACAATTGACAAATGTAATTTTGTGTTATACCAGTCTTTGGTGTTACTGGGATGTTCATAGTGTTAGCATAAAAAAATAATTGATATCTACCATATATCGTGAGGTATAAGCCCAGGGGGCCCAAATACCGTGATTAATTCTACATAAAATGAAATAATATACAGATAAGCTATGTATCATGCAATGTTTATGAAACAATTATAATTTTCATGGAATAATCATAACTAGATTTATAACAAATTATTAGTACTATTAAGTAATTATTGGCTGATGGGTTATTTTTACTTTTTAGTCTTTTATGTTATTTCTTTTATTTAATGTGAATTTAATTGTACACTATTACCTTATTGCTGCATTAGTTATATACCATTACCATGTTGCTGTGACAAGTTAAATAATACATTTTGAAAACACAAGGTTGTTTAATATAACAAACTATTATTTTTTAATTATGGTAACCCTACATACATTTTACTCTAACATTTTATCATTTGACGTCATAGTTACCAAGTTAGGCATTAATTGAGAATTACATGATTAAATTTGTAACTGACAAAGTTATCGCAATAAGTTACTGTATTAAAGTTTTCAATTCAAGGAAAGGTTTTTCCTATTTTTTTCAATCTCAAACTTAGAACATTTATGGTAATGACTGTCTTTTTATTTACAATCTACTACGTAAAGTATCTACCATAGGTAAAATATCCTCATTAATATATATTAAATTGTGTTTTGGTCATCATGTAAATATTATTTATATGTTTGAATAATTATCTTTTGATTTTGAAGTATGTAAAATATGTCTATGTGTAATATATATTGCAACATACATTTATATATTATTTCTGAAATGCTAGAAAAAATATTTGGGGATTGGTTTTGGTATTAATGGTTGTCTGAGTCACACAATCCTTCTATAAAATGTAGTTGGTGCATGCATATTAGATAACAGTCTTGGCTTTCAGATATTTTCGTGGACAATTTATTGTATAAATGTGTGCAAATGTCGTATCGACATACTTGAACTTGCATTAATGCAAGATTGCAATATATAATTGTAGCATTACGCTTTCCTCTCAAACATAGATTATAATTTTTTAAAATTTGAAATGAAATGATTAAAAAGAAATGAAATGATTAATGGACGGTTGTAGTATTTAAAAAATAATTTCTACAATTGTTTTATCATGTTTGCATACTGATTAATATTCATTCCACAAGTGGAAGTGTTAACTGTCGCCCTAAAGGTCTGTGTTCCTGTGAGTCAGAGAGCTACAGTCCAGGATGTGATGTCATGTTGCCGATATATCGCTCGGCTTTCTAGATGTCGAGAAATTCGTTCTGTTATATGTTGTACCACGCCCGATTGGCATCTTAATATTCCCATCACATCTGTCAGTTGTGTTTCTATCAATCGGATTAAATATCGTACATTTTTTGATGAACTCAAGTATACAACGTACAGAGTTTAGTTTTGATATTACATATAATCAAAACTAATAATAATTATGCATGTTTTATTTGATTATTTTAGTTTTATTCAGTGGTAAACTGAACTTATTTGATTATTTGTATTCTCTCGATTAAATGGGCAGAGGTTTATAATAATCAAAACTATTTATAATTGTATGTTTTCTTAGTTTATTTTTGTTTTATTCAATGTTACAACTAAACATATCTTATGTGATTATTTAAACTTATTTTTTAAAATATCTTACACATTTTTAAATTAAACTTGTTATGTGTGATTATTTGAATTCTCGGCGATCGGTTAAGTTAAACTTATGCGTGATAATGTAAATTCTCTCTATGCACACAGGTCATTATATACATGCTGATTTACAACCCATAAGTCTTTGATATCTGATAGCACTGAAGCTCTGTTTGGTTATATCTGATTGTGTAAGCCTATAGTATATTTGTGCACATAGTTACAGTATAACGGTGCATGTAGTTCATGAATGCTAGTGCCCATTGATAATATAAGTCAACCGAAGCGTTGAGATCGGCTGACTCAGTGATGTGATTAAATGTGCAGGATTCAATGGATTTTCAATTGGATCAGTTACGAATCACGATTAACATGATTACTCATGTACGTGATTGCGACAATGCTGATGATATAAACTAGTCTGTGAGGAGACATGGAAATGAAAAATACCCACCGTATATATTCATGTTTATTCTGATATTAATTGCAAGAATATTTCAAGAAATATTAATTTGAGATTGCATTACAAAATATATACAGTCAAATGTGCATAATTGTATAACCAATATTGTCATGTATGGGTGAAATATTTCCACTACGAAGTAACGCATTAATTCAAACAATAGTCATTACTCATGTATGTGATTGCGACAATGCTGATAATATAAACTAATCTGTGAGGAGACGTGGAAAGAAAAAAAAACTTGATATATTCATATTTATTCAGATATTAATTGCAAGAATATTTCAAGAAATATTAATTTGAGATTGCATTACAAATATATAGTCAAATATACATAATTGTATACCCAATATTGTCATGTTTGGGTGAAATATTACCACTACAACATAAATCCAATCAAAGCATAACCTATTTGACAGTTAATACTGTATTAGTATTAGTATTATTATTATTATTATTATTACAAACTAGATTACTATTACAAATAACAGATTTATTTCCGATATACCGTTATTCAAGAATAATACGTGGTGCCCTTCACACTTGAAGGAAAGTACGTTTCTTGTTTGATTGGAACAAGGCGGGACACGCTACATAGGCAACTGCTAGTATGTAGTGGTGTACAGTGTACGATTATCAGTTGATGCATTGGTGGATTCTCTGACGTCAGACAGTTTGATTAATCACGAACACCTGTGTCCTCAAACAGGTGCAAGGTTAATGATTAGACGCAACAAAACTAATTAAGGGCCAATAACCTTTTTTGAGCATATGAATATTGCTTTGTTAATCTATCAAGGGAAGAATTTCCAAACGTCTACAGGCTCCATGTACTCTTCAATAACTTGTAGACCATTTTGAAGAAGAACGCCACCCACATTCATCAAATCGAGTTCAGAAATTTGTAGAAAACTTTCCCCATAAATTCTCTGCCTGCCATTGATTTATTTTGTTGAGCATAGAATGATAGACTAATTTAAAAGTTGGTTTTATATAACATCTATTTCAATTTAGGTAGAATTTTCTGTTTTCTCAAGAAGGATATTACAATATTACAGTACACTGTAGTGTAATAAAGAGTTTTGTATTGAATACAGCTATACCATATTCAGTATAATATGCTGTATTTTCCATTTAAAAAAAAATAATAATGAATTTTCAACTGTTTCCCAAGCAGCATAATAAATATTAGCAGATTACTCACCATTTTCACTTCAGTCACTAGCACAATAAATCATGTTCAGTATTTTACAAAGGCTAGAACATTTTGGACTATAAAACATGAACATTTCTCTTTTGAACCCTAGATGTTGTCAACAATAGCCAAGGGTTAATGATGAGAATATCTATTCTGACTCCCCAAATGCTAGTATAGACATAATGATGCTGTATTTGAGCCCAGCGATGTCAAATGCTGACGTGTGCAGTCATAGTTTATTTCTGTTCCAACCAGTTTCCACCTTCAGACCAAGTGCGACTCTCGGCGTAGGATAGCCTGTGATTCTTATTATCAACTTTGATAATAGTCTGACATAGATATTATGTAACGAGGTCAGTTGTTCTCTCTCTCTCTCTCTCTCTCTCTCTCTCTCTCTCTCTCTCTCTCTCTCTCTCTCTTT
>JAULBP010108245.1:0-10235 GCA_032355345.1 Lepetodrilus pustulosus | reverse complement strand
TTTCCAGTGTTGGGGATAGCCGTGCAGCTGGATATTTCCCGTGTTTTAGGCTAACAGAAGAACAGAGCAGAGCGCACAGTAAGTATATTCTAAAGTATTGGTCACAAGAATTAATAATTCGTAATATCTTAATATTTCACGTGGTGTTTGAGGCTCTAGGCCGCACGATAATGTAAACAGCCAGGCTCGACTAACAACGGAATATCCAACATGGCGTCTATCGCGACTCGCCAGACGAACAGGGCCTGCCTAGTGGATTGACAATTTAGCGAGGCAATGGCGTCCGTTTATAACCCACCACCGCACAAGGCGTAAACAAAAGTGCTCGCGTCATTGTCGTTGAGAATATTTTCATTCATCTATAATTTGTCAAAATAGTTTTTGATATGGTGCCAAATCGACCTACCGCATAAGCATCGTCTTGACTGCGTAAACAACGTCGCAGAACATGACTACTGATGTATCCACACATAAGCTCGTTTATCTCTAATTAATACTCGTCTAGGTTGGTGACATCGTATAATTAAAAAACACACGGAGGTTGTCAGCAGTTTTATCAGATTGGCCTTTCTTGATGGTAAAATGAACATATCTTGAAGAATACTCATTACCCTTCTGCTTCTAACCTAATATTGCATGCCATGCACAGAGTAATATATTGCCGTCTATCAAAATGCAGTCTGTTGGCAATGCGGATAGTTGTGGCAGAACCAGCCGGTTAAATGCATTGCAGGATAACAGTCGTCAGTTGAATTCTCACACCAAGTACAGCTGATGACTGACGACTACAGTGACCCAATATTGACTGGAGAGCGCTAGCACGGGAAAAAAACGACAGTGAATAGCCAGTAGACAACAACAGCTTTTGTTATCCAAATAATCCACGGCAATTTCCGAGCCTAATTTGCCAGACCCAGTGGGCCGTAACTGTTCCCGTATTGTACGCGAGGATTAGCGTGGTGTTATACGTATGCACTTTTCTCGGCAATCACAAAGTGAACCTATGCACATCGTAATCGGTGATAATCATAGCGGTACCCAATCAATGCCTTCTTTAATTAGCATTACAACCTTCACAGCACCACTGACGTTTACTAACGCCCCAATATACGACACATGACGTAATTTATGACAGTCAGCATATAATCAAGCTGTTTTGTTGTTGTAATGGTTGTTATGCAATATATCGACATTGTCGCGTCATTACGATATAGATTTCAAAGGCATTATGTAGAATAACATACTAGTATTATTATATCAACAATAGCAACGGTCTAGAACACTAATTCTAAGTTAATTAGTATAGGTACAGGCGGACACTGTCCAGTCCACGTGTTGTTACTACAGGCAGCAGTAAGCAGGATGCACAATATTTAATTAATTTACTTTCTCATATGAAATTGATACGTATTCTAGATTCTGCTACAAAGATTGCTTCCGTTTATCGTTTCTTTATTATTTCTTTATTATTGCCATGATTTGTTCCAGTTTTCATTATGATAGTGTGGCATTGAAATCCGTGTCTATGCTTGCCCTTAGAACGTGAAACCGCTAGTATTGTCCTCATTCGCTGCCGGACGGAAGGGTCATTTATGTCAGCTGACGCACCGTAGAAATGCCCATCTTGCAATTATATTCACGTGAGGCTCTGCAGGGGTTGTAACTGAAGCTGTATTAATTATTTATGTTATACTATTAGTATAGGCTGTCAATGTATGGCTTCTTAATTGTCGTCATTTTATCAACATGACCCCTGAGATATACGGTAAGTATTGCTGTTATTGGTCGATAGCTTTGGGTTACCATGGCTACTATTTATATACACGTTACACGCACGTTCTGACGGGAGATAACATAGTTGACAAGCCTTCTAATATATTATGTTATAACCTGTTAGAGATCACTAAGTAACGTATGCTAGTTTTATTTCACATTATTAAGTAAAGATAAACACACATTAAGATTTCGGCATCGAGAAAACAGCAACAAAAAAGAACAACGACTTATGAACAAAAATCATATCCTAACGACCAAGAATCTTAACAGCCACCTCGCCATATTAATATCACTGAACACGACATGTGGAGTGAGCGTTCATCAATTAGTAAATGACATGTTCCTTTCGTTTGCTCACAAAATATTGCAGTTCCGCTATCAAAGAACGGATTAAATTACCCCTAGTGAACTTGGCATCTCGTCAATCAGAGAAGAGCGAGTGAGTAAATATTCATTAATTAAAGACAGTAGCTACAGAATGCACCTTACTTCTCTCCATAAGGGCCAACCCTGTATTGCTTCGGACGATTACCACGTAAACATGTGGTCGTCTGATCAAACCTGTGCAGACGACCAATGACCCTACAAATATCACGTGATCTACAATGTTTCGCCGACATCGAGGTGGCGGACGGGAATTATTGTTTCATTGTGGCCTTTCAGAGCACAAGTTGAAGTAATTTTTGCTTCAATCCGTTCGTTCGTCGGCGCATAATGATTTAGGTCATATCCAGAGTAGCCACCAGACAGAGAACGTTGCGCATGCTTGTATTATGTAAATAACCACTGAACTCGTGACCTCCTATTCATCCCTTCTGATTGGTTAACCGTTACTATGGTGATTTCTCAGAATGACGGCATAACTGTATCACCTTGATAATGACGTAATAAAAGCTTTTGAGGACCCTAATTTGCTGTGTTACCTCACGTGTACAAACAATTACAAGGATGCCGGCTGGGTTTTATTCGATACTATCCCGCGGACCTCGAGCAAGAGGAGACAAGAGTGAGATAAGGATGATGGATATATCATCTTATAAATATTAGCAGAGGTAAATATTTATTCATTTTGGTCGAGGCAAATGCCATCGCAATCTAGAACACTTCCATCATGTGCAACCATACAATTAAATTTATGTTCACTAATATTCATTAATGTAGGCCTAACTTTTTTTCTCCATATATCTTACGGTTTATTTTTATATTATAGAAATATTCTTAGATATCGCTAATAAAATTCGTTGCATCTTAATATCACCCGCATTTTTATTATTTTTCTAGTTTATTATTTTTAACTTCACCAAAATCCTCAATGTAGATAGCGACACCTCCTTATGAAATTATGTTTTAATATTTCTTGCAAGAAGCGTATAACAATATGACTTATCGAAATCCTGCTTTGCTTATTCTGTAACGTGATATGTCATAACAAGACTCTATACGACATCCCCGCCATGATACTGCTCTGCTTTGTGGGGAATTAAATATTAATATGCAACTGTATTCATGGTATTGAAGGCCTTTGTCTGCTTTGCATTTGTATGACGATTTGGTGGTACATGCACCAGCAGAACAACCCCCAATACCATGTACATGGTGTTCTGCCACACTGCCATACCCCAGTATAATACTCTACGGTTTGTTCGACCACCATACCAGTCCACAGATATGCTTGCTGTTCAAATCCGCTGACTATCTATGTAACTGAATAGCCAGTGTTAATTGTTGCAAATCGACATGCCACGTTGTCCCGGTAAGCCTGCAAATTCCATCAATTTAGCGAGGCAGCTATAGTATAGTCTGTTCGGTAGCTACTCGCTCGTGAGCAGTTTCTCCGGCTACTGTACTACTTGGCCAAGATAATGGGGAAAACGTCCATCCACGTGTCAGTGGCAATGATTGGTTACCTTGTGTTATGCTTCCATCATGGGCCAATGAACGTTTGTACGACACTGGCGTTTGTCACGTCACCCGACATTGTTGAGAAGTTTGTGATGCTGGCACCGGCGAGATCGAGGGAAGTAAATTGAACGGAAGCGACGATACTTGTCTCTGTGGACACTTCAGGCATGGGTAACGTAGCACAGGGGATTAATCTCTTACCATCGCATTGAATAAGAATCGCATTAATTTTAACATTTATTATGCATGTGCTAACATTATTGACGATGAACTGAATTTTGGAAGTCCGCTGTCACAATTACTGTTCAGTTATATCTCCATTAATTGTCACGATTGAGAGTTCTCGCGACTGGAAATAATTTATCTGTGATATTATTGCAGTACCATACACCAAACCAGCATGCTATCCTCGTGTATTTCCCAACATCACATCGTACTCGTGCCCAAATACAGAATATTTTGAAAATGTTATCTCAAGCCAATACTAATTTTATAACTTTTACGTTATTATATTTAATTGCTTACCATACATTTTAGGGTGTTGTAACTGACATATTTTCATGGTTTTTTTCCCAATTGGCTAATTAATATTATTTCAATATTTTCATTGGTTTTTTTTTAAATATCCAATTATTGTAAATTTCGTATTCTTGATAATATGCAATGATCTTTTCGCTAAAACATCATAAATACAGATTATTTAAGTTAAGTAGACGTTCCTTTTTCCCCGTATGACAACGAGTAACCGCGGCGGAACTATCATTTAAAAATATTTACTAATACTGCCAACATGAGAAACAGTTTGTTCGCTTTCTAGTGTTTTATTTTCACCTTATTAAATTTTATTTAGAGTGGTGAGGGTTAAACCAATAACCTTGCTCTGAATGGATCTATCTACTTTAGCTGCTGTCATTAATATTTCCACTGGTTACCGATCTTATTCAATCAGACCATGGCTCGCAATTGCCCGTGTCGTGACTCAAGTTGCCACCAGGTCGGAAAACCTCGCAGTGATTCGTGCGATTTCGGCACTTTCCGTGTCCTCCTCAATATTGAATTGATCCGCTTGGGATTAAGAAAATGCCATTTGTTTTTTTTCCTATGAAGATGTTTAGTCTGGCCTGGAGGCCCGGGCTCTCAGATCGCAGTGAATGTCAGACGGGCCTCCATTAATTATACACAGGACTGCCCAGGGCCAGACTTCCCCTGTAGAAAGCCTATCTCTCTACACCGAATTAAGCCCAAAGATTACATTATCTCATCACTTCTTCGAGGAAAGGGGAGGAACGCTTAGATGGCGTCTTATCGATTCATCTCTGTAGTTCTCATAATTTATTTTCCTACTACGCTTCCAATAAGATATATTTGGCTTCCCGAGAGATCTTCTGCAAGTACATCCGACCATGATCAATGGCGACGTGTCATTATTGTTACAGCGCTTAAAGTTATGCCTATCTCGGCAATAACCACATTAATAATCACCTGGCTTGTTCATTATTATCATTATGCACACAATGGTATATAGATCGTCAGTACAAGCAGCTCCAACTCAATACAGTTTCTATTCATCATAGAGTATCCCCGTATCACTGATAGAATTGTCCTAACGTTACGTCACTGTGCCATGGACGTGGATCCCCTATGGATGTCCTATGGATGTCCTGTGTCGGATCACATCCAGTCTAAGTGGTTAGATGAGGCCTGACGTGCCCCGACCCCTCCCCGTTCCTCCGTCCCCGGTCAATACCCCGCAAACTCTAATAGCGCTGCACCACTTGCCGCTAATTGTATTTGCATAGGCGTGCAAAATAGCAATATTAATATCGCATTGGGGAGGAGGCAGCATGCTAATACGAGGCTTTCCTGTAATTATCGTGCCATTGTACTTACCAACACGGGGGGAAACAATACCTGTTTGTAGATTTACAGTGACTGCGAACGTATTTTGTATTTTCCTTGCATGATACAGTAGTCCGTTTGTAGGAAAATAGTAACGATTGATACTTTGTTAATAATGGATATAATCATACGGTCTACTTGGGTTGCTTTGGTTACTTAGTCGCTATGAGTAATTCTTAGTCTTGTAGTCCGTCCCCTCAGACAATTCCCTCGCCTATTTTTTTTAATTGATCTTAAAATGATTGTATATCTATCGGACATGGTTATTGCGTCTGCAATTCTAAATGCAATACACAGCGTACAGACATTTTAGTAGAGATTTATTAGTGTAGGTTTGATTGGGTGTAAATAACAAACATAGCGGAATAACAACTCTTTGCGTTAACGGCTCAATGGAATACGCATTAACTTGCACGTCCGAGCCCAGTAGGTAATTATATCGGTCTTAGTGATGCTACTTTAATTAAACAGAAACATAATATTTTAAAAATAAATATTAACGGCAGCTAGAATCCCAAGTATTATATCATCGATTACTAGTACTATTACTTGGTATTACATGCTTAATTTCTGTTCCATGTTTCTATCTAATTTGTTGTTCTCTATCGTGGATCAGAATCTACACGATTGCAGATATATCGGTATCTGGTAATACCGTTCTCGACTCGCTGATGCCGTTACTGGCGGCCTAAGTACAAACAGCATACAATAACAATAGATCCCCTGTGTTCCAGATGCATCGAACAACGCGCTTGAAGATAACTGACCTGAACCCTCATCTGATCTGTGTTCTGTGTGGGGGATACTTCATCGACGCCGCCACCATCATAGAGTGCCTGCATTCGTGTACGTCGACCCCCGCCTGTGACGGCCTAAATATAGCTCCTCGTCTTCGATTTTTAGCTTTACCTTTCTCAGAGGAAGATTTTCAGTTTTGTCTTGGATAGATGCGGATCTGGAAACATCATAGGAATAGCTCTATTGGTGGAGCTGAGTAATCTTGTGTTGATGTTTGATCCGCAGGCTATGGTTATAAATACCCTTCATATATAGCATTGGATTTACGAGTTGAGTGCGGTTCCAAGAGTATTTGTTTTCACAATTGTCCAGTAAGCACGGACTGTATTCAATCGAAGATATTGATTCAATGGTATTCTACAATCTTGTAAAGTTACTAATTAGAAATCATTACTAGAAACAGCACAATGTAATGTGTTGAAGGTACTTTTATTAATGCACATGAATGTGTTGAAGCTGAATCTATTATTACCAATGCTATGTTTGTTTTTTAGTTTGTAAAACGTGCATTCTAAAGTTCCTGGAGACCAGTAAGTGTTGCCCCATCTGTGACGTCATGGTGCACAAGACGAGACCACATCAGAACATCCGGTAAGTACATAAGGACATATCCGTGATCTCCATGTTTCAGTTAGTCATGTTTAAGGTTACTGTTCTGTTGGCTAAATCAGTGATATGTACTAATAGCTCATACTGTGCTCTATCCTATCTTAGTTACTCTCCTCTTAACCCAGAGCCATTTGTGTTTCAGAGCTGACAAGACGCTCCAGAATCTGGTGTACAAGCTGGTTCCTAGGCTCTATAAAAGTAAGTCAACCTCATCCCACTTAGAAATAATGCATCAGAAAAACCACACCTGATTGTTGCTAATTGAAAATGTTAAAGATTGCGTCTTAATGTATTTTTTGAAATAAGGGTAATTACTTTCCTTGAATGAACTATTGCTTCTCGTTTCTCTCCGCTGTCTAATTAAAATATCACTTTACCATATAAAATCAATACTGTGTCCTTACACAACATGTGGTAACATTGAAGACTAGTTCAGGTTTGATTTTGAGCTATTTTGTTTGCAGGTGAAATGAAACGTCGACGAGAGTACTATGCTGCCCATCCAACAACAGGTATTAATTGTCTTGAACATGTAGCCTATTATTCTTATCTCTTATTCTCTTTCTTCAATCAGCACACTGTCAACTTTTCTCTCACGGTCACAGACGTGCTATAGCTATTTTCAATATCTTTTACTTGTATGAAAAATGTCAATTTCACACAATCGTCGCGTCTATTATCTGAATAATTATTTTAATCAATGGGAGTAAATTCAAATGAAACTACGTTGTTACGTAATCTTTTACAAACTCGGATTACGTACATGTTTTGTTTTAAGCATGGTGTATTACATACCAGGGAATCATTCGTTCAATTAGAGGCTATAAAGTATAAAAGGCTATGCAAGAGCGGCCTAGTGCATTAATTTACCATAGCTAACCTGTCGTCTACCTGCACAGGTGCGCCCAAGCCTCCCAGCGAGGCCAGAGGGGACGAGATGGCAGAGCGATTCATCTACACGGCGGACGAGAACATCAGCATGTCTCTCGAGTACTGTCCAGAGTAAGTGTCCAGTCTCATGTCCAGTCTCGTGTCCATTCTGTGTTTAATAGGAGCGGCCCAGTGGCCAACGCAGGTCATCGGCGTTAGAAGTTAGATCATGGAAAACGGTTCTCATTACATATGCTGGATAGCTAAAATATTTTCATAGTGATAGAAACTTACTAAATTACTACAGGGATTAGTATTTCTAATGTTTTGATTGTTCAGCTTATCAAGAATTGAGTATTCAAGAAGTTCTCAAATTTTCTGTTGCGAGTTGAAAGTTTCCTTGGGTTAGTGTTCAAAGAATATTTACGTGATGACCTATTGTCAAACAAATAGCAACAGTAAAACAAAACGTAATCCGTTCAGAAATCAATGCTGAACCTTTAGTAAAGTGAGGAAGGTGACCACTACGACCCATCTTACGTTGTTTCCCATCGATTTTAAACATAAGATATCTTTGTAGATCAGGGCCAATTTTGCAAATAATGTAGAATTGGTCCATTTTATCAAAGCGTATCATGCAACTGACAAGATAATAATATATGAGTGTATGTGATCATGTATGCTCTTGTTTACTGGTTTATTATTGATGATATGTAGCGATCAGTACAGCTATTTTTTTTTTCATTACCTGAAGACGCTTTTAATCAGTCTGCATGTGGGCCATGTTCAAGTTGCGCAACTTCCGTTCAAAGTGTTCTATATACACTAACATCCGCTTTGAGTGGAGGAAAAACGCAATTACAATATTAAGTTTGGCTTCCGTATGTCATTCACTGTCAAAAGAAACAACATGATAACATCATTGATTTTAATCTAACATATTTAGCTTTGTAAGTACGAATGTAAATGTTTCGAAAAGACACACATTGATTTTCATCTACATTGAATACTTTCTTTTATGTGCGTTATGTGGAAGATGTATTTTCCTTATTTCCTTTATTTTTTTATAATTTCATATAATAATTATAAGGAATAGTGTGTCCTTCTTTTAGTATCTGAACGAGTAACCTACACATTTGCACGTTTTATTATCAGAGGAATTCCCCACCCTGAAGTGCTGAGAAGGATGAGACATGAGCACATTAAGAAAGGAATTTCCAGTCCCAAGAATGGCGAGGTATGTCACGTAACAATAGATAGTCGATGTCGGGAAATGTTTGATAATAACTTTGGCTTTCCTCTGTGGGATCCATGTTGGTCGCTAATCGTGGCAAATGACACCAGTCGTGAGTCAACTAATGATGTAAATGAAATGTAATCACAGTGTATACAATGAGCCTATTTGTATTGTTTCAGAAGAGAGATATTCGCTACTTGCAATGTCCGGCGGCAGTGACGGTTGGTCATTTGAAGAAGTTTGTTAAATTGAAATACGACTTGTCGAATACTTACCAGGTAGTTATTGTTGAAACAATATTTAATATATATGCTACTAAATATTATTCATTTTGTTTTATTCAAACCCTTTCGTTTACTATATTTGTATGCACTATTTTACCGAGACTGTGTTATTTGTTAAATTGAAATACGACTTGTCAAATACTTACAAGGTATTTATTGTTGAAACAATATTTAATTTATATGCTACTAAATATTCTTCATTTTGTATTGTTATTCACTCATAATAAGATGAGCATTCCACCAAGTGCATATAATGTGGAATCCAAGTTATTCTACTAATTAACTAAATGTGTGTTACGGTACTACAGTATTACAATTGCTGCACACAGTTATATTTAGCTATATAGATAGTAATAGAGCAGCAGATATTTGACCAGTAGAATTGTCTAAATGTTCCAGGTGGACGTGTTCCACACAGACGAGGCGCTGCAGGAGTACTACACGTTGATGGACATCGCGTATATATACACCTGGAGACGGGTGAGTCACATACCAGACATCTGTAGTGTCAGTCCATGTCAACTATTGAAATAGAGCAAACAGTAGCAACTATTGTTCATAGCTTGATTGAATAGCATCGTTGCATACGGGTAAAAGCTTCCTACAGCGCTGGTATGCAGTACATAAATAAGTAAATACATTGCACTGCATCACATTGAATAACGTCTAACAGTAACGAACAAGACAAGGTGGTGGCATCTCCATATAAGAATGTCGTAAGATGTTACCACAATGTCGTAGGATGTCCTTCCGCTATGCCACACATCATGATTATAAGGAAACACTTGTATGTTTACAGCGGGGCCCACTGAGGCTGTTCTACACCATATACCAGAGACAGCTGAAGCGAGTCCACACCG
>JAULBP010108234.1:0-10235 GCA_032355345.1 Lepetodrilus pustulosus | reverse complement strand
TTTTATCAGAGGTGATAACCTCCTCGGTTGACATTCTCATGTTAAACTTAAACAGGGTTACCAGCTTTAATATGACAGATTAACTCTATTAAACTCACCCTGATATAGTAACAACATCTCCTGGACATATGCTTATCATGTAGAGGCACTTAAAGGGGATGGGAAGGAAGAATTTGGGTCAAAATCTAAATTAAAGGTGAATATCCAAATTACATATACTAGTTAATATATGTATAGTGATATGTTATGCATGTCATCTATTTTTTTGTTTTAAAATATTTACAATTTCATTCATGAGATTGAGTTTTTTCCATAATATTATAATTTTATTTAAAATACAAATTATGTATTATGTATAATTACTAATTGTCTAAATATTAATCTGTAAAATATATATGATCACATGTTGTTATATATGAACATAAAATAGTGACAGAATGCAATCCAATATTTCACACAGTAAAAGACATAAAAACTGATCATGTTTAATGTGTTTCCTTAAATAACTAAAACTGAACATAAAATATTAGTTTGATATATTCACTGAACAACAATGGGTCCACTACAATAACCATAGCACGAGGCATCAATCACAAAATATATTTTCTTTCATTGTATAGTTTTTAAAACTGTGAACCCACTACTACTTATATTAAAGGATACCTAGTACATGTATTTAAGCTATATTGTGATTAATAGAAACAGATTGAGATACAGATTATTGTAGTGAAATGATGATAAATTTGTTAAACTGCTTGGTGTGCATGTTAAGACGGTTAAGAAGGTGACCTTTTAACATTGTTCAAACCTGTGCTCATATTTTAGAGGAAGTCAGCAACTTAAACAGCAAGAAACTGGGAAACTCTAACCTAGAACTTAGGTAATTGTCATTGTAATCTACACTAAGAGATTTACTGAACCTTTAGGTGAACAAATATATTTACCTACTTGTCTCAAAATTGGTGCAATGACCAAATATGGCAAGGATTTAACATATAACTGTAGTAGCAATTTGTGCAAGGAGCATGTTTAGGAATTTAAAAAAAAAAAACACCACAAAGATCAATTTCTAACGATTGACAATCTTTCCATTTTTAGAACAGTGTTTCATTCCATTTTTAGAATTGAGTACAGCAATAGCTTGTATTCGACATTCCTAATAAAGTATGGCTTTTTGTTACACATCCTAAAAAGAAATATACTTTATATCATCTACTGCTCTAATTATGTATTCTCTCCAAGTATATAAATTGTCAAGAAAACTCTTTTATACAAGATTTATAACTAATGCTTTGCTTGCAGTATTTCTAAAACAATCTACATTTCTCGACTGACCTCAATTTACTCATGTAAACACATCAAAGCCTACATTACATAGCCTAATTCCCCAGTCTCTAAATAATTAAAAGGAAAGGACACACTGCAGTCCCAATTGTCCCACAGGCAATATCTGGCCTCACAGAAAATCAAGTTTCCTCCGAGCTGTTTTCATTATTTTCTTCAAACTTGTTCAACAGGGTAATTTCTCTCCTCACATCCAAGAGACGTCTAGGTGGGCCACAGTACTAAATACTAGTCTTGTGTCAAATTTGTCCATTTCCATCCAGCCGTCCTTGACCATTAATTATAATGTCCCGTGCATGGTCATCAAGTCACATGACATCATATGTCCATTAGTGCACCAGTATGCATAAAACATGACTGACTTTCTCTAACAAAACATATAAAAACACAACCAAAAAAATCTTTAAAATAAAACTCTTTTTTTTTTTAAATTTGAGGAACATCAATAGATCTATAGATGTATCCATTCTGTGGAATTTTGTTGAACTTATTTTTTAAAGTATTTTCCATCGAAGTGACATGCCCACAAAAATACAACCCATTAGATATTCCATAGGTGTTGCATATTAATATAATGTAACTGTATATAAGTAGATTCTGGACTCATCATCATATTCCTTAAGTTTATTCTATACTGGCTACCACCATATTACAAAGTATTGCTCATCGATTCCAAGAATAGAAAACACAGCCAACAAATATGTTTCTAACAAGATTACTCAGGTGTTAATTAAGGCTAGGGAGTTCAATCAATAATTAATTGTATGTGCAATTTCATCCAGCATCATGCCCCATTTTCACTTTATTAATTATTGTTTGCCAATGTCAGGAAATACACCTTGCTTAATAATGGATACCAATAACGTGCATTTCTTTGAGACAAGAATAAAAAATATTATCAACTGCCCAAGATGTTCATTAATAATTGAATAGGAATTGGTTTCTTATAAGCATAGTATTTCAGAGGAAGATGTAATGTAGGAAAGAGTTATAGCTATGTTCAAGAGAGAAACTTGTACAACAGAGGATGTCTATAAATGAAGCCAAACATAATAATGTGAATAGATTTTTAAACATAATTATTATACTATTAATAAGTTCATGTTATAACATATTAGATTTTCAAACATAATCGTTCATACAATTTCATAGTATATTCTTGTATTTACGTTTAGTATATCTAAAACCGAGAAACAAATGTATTCTGGAACATTTGCAAAAGTAATCAGAGAATATTATCATATTTCATCTTCAGAAGATTCTATTATATGCTGGAACCAAAAAGAAATGGAATCATGCATATCAGGGAATTCTTTCAAGCATGTCAGAGATGAAATCAAAATCTGGTGGGAAAAATTTGATAGTATCACCTGATGACTCTACCAGATATTAGAAAGATAAGTGTATTTCCACAATGATACCAACTAGTTTTCTTTGGGGGTTGCAAAAACTGTAAGAATTAAACGTGTCTAACTGTGACCTCATGAAAAAATAATAGGATTTAGTTCTTAAATGACTTCTGAAATTTAATTATGAAAATATATAGAAGATTTCCATTTAACATTCAAAATCAGATCTAAATATTAGTAGTGATACATTATTAACTTCAGTTTAATTCAATAATAGATCATGAAATATAATTTCAAAATTCAGTAAACATACACAATCATTGTATATATAAATCAGTTATCTTATGACAAAAATATCATTCATATAAACTCACTATTTTTTTTATTTACCAAAAATTAAATATATCTCATAAAGGTATTTTTTTAACATTAAAAACAATGGATTTCTTTAACATATGATATTTTATTTTTCTTAAAAGCCATATATATTTTACATAACATGTTTACTTATTTTGTAATAGTTTGTGCAACAATTCTCCAAGTCAATTCCTTGTGTTTGGCCATTGACGATATCCTACGTAACAGGGTTAGTAAAAACGCGATACCACACATCACCAATCCAAGTTATCTATAAACCTTCTTGACAACAAATATAAGGAAAAGTTACAAATAACCCTATCATTTATCACACCAACTACAGAGGTATCACGAATAGAAAACTCGCCATTTTGGTGAGAAGACATGCTTTTGTGTTTCAAGCCCTTATCGGAGAGAAGTGAAGATTGTTTTGACATGTGGATAGAGGTTTTTCTAAAGATATCTGATAGCAATGCTTCCACAGTTTTATGATTTATAATAGCATCTGTTTGATTTGGGGGTAGGGAATATCGTAATGCCATAGTATGACACTTTAGCATGTACATAGCAATGCAACCCACAGCTGATTCTACAGAGAGAGAAAAAATGTGCCACGGTTTTAGCTAGTCGATTTTTACCCGTTTCCTTTTGTTACGTGCGAAATCGTAAGAAGTGGGTATTTTCTTAACTGTTACTTTACTTCCCAAAGCACTGTTTGCACAAGAAATGAATAGAAAGACCCATGAGACAATCAAACTATAGAAAACCATTTCGACTTGTTTCCACAACAGCCTCGTTACGGCGAGTGACTTTCAATGACTATTGTGTTTGCAACACTCCTATTTAATTTCGATCCCTACCAACAAATTGTTTTTTCACCGACGTGAAAATGGACGTTAATAATTGCTGTTGTGTAATCATTTTGACATGACTAAAGGTGTTACACAATACCCCTGGAATGTCACGCATGACCGTTTTCCCTTTATCAAATAAATCTGAAATATTTACAGGTTATTCTAATCATAATGTGAGTGGCCAACGTATTGTGTATTATATTCTCCGACTACACACGTCGATTTATGTCAACGTCCATTATCATGTTCACAATAAACAAATTCTGTATGCTATAGGTTGACAAGACATATAATACCCATCCTACATACAAAACGACAATGAAACAGACCACTTATTTTAAATAAAATTACCTCTAAAGTTATGCCTCAGATGAAATATGACACATTTGTTTGAATAGCCCCGAGTCATAAATTTAACACGTCAGATATTTTATTTCAAGTTTTTGTTCTCTTCTGATAGACAAAAATAATATGAAATCACACCCGAGCTGAATATAGTGTTGCTGTATAATTCTAGTGTTATCTGGATTGGCATATTTATGAATATACCGGTATACACATTCAGGCATTGTTCGTCACATAGCTTCTTCAAGCTCCTTCAAGTCTACCCTGCAAAACCTCTCGATTACTACAGCTATTTATCTTCACACCGTGGGGTATGCTTAGATACTCTAAATACAACGACGGTTCATAGCAGACAACGAACGACAAGCCCAATTAAAATACATAAGTACCTACTATGTTGATTAGAAGATAAAAAAAATATATAATCGAGTTTTTCAAAAGGTAAAAATAAAATGTGACATATCAATTATTTACTTATATTTGATAATCATCGAAGTATGTATACTCTTATGCGTAGATATATGTAAGTATTAGACAACTGGAGTATGTACAATGAATAAAATATATAAGATAAGTGACTGTTGAGAGTATCAAGAGTATTCTACATATCAACATCCAAACGAAAACAATTGTTGTGATGTTTTTTTCCCCCGACACAATTTCTTTCCATCGAGATTGACTTATCCTTCGTGTGTACTCCCAACAGTACAAGATGACAGGATGGACTGACAAAAACAGTGTTCTCAGCGGACGACATAATCTGACAGTCGCTGGATGGCGGGAATTTGAAGCGTTGTTGACAGTCAGTCAGCTGAGCGGGTGGTATCACATGTCGTGTAAAACGCTGTGCACGTGCACCGGTCGCTAACACCGCTTCGAGGAGAGAGAGAGTCACTATCAACAATCAATGACAATGACACAAAGTTTTTAAAAAAATCGACTTACCATTTTCAAGAAGGGCTATCTCCAACTCCGAGTCCAAATGGCGTGGGTTTGACTGTTTACGCCTGGACATATTACCGACAGTGGCCCTCACAACCCAATGACAAAACTTGCTCAGTTGTGTTATTCCGGTTTATATAGTCGGACCCTTCGTGCGCATGCTCCAATTATGATTATCAACTATCAAATAATGCCGGGTGCAATTATCATAATGGAATTGTGAGAAGACTTTTGATTGGCTTTGATCCGGCGGTCAAATTACTAGAGTCCTGCAAGCGAATCTTCTTCAGCCAAGAGGCAAGTGTAATACATGAGAGAGTTTGCTACTGCGATAAAGTATTCCCGTGCAAATAAAAACATATTGTCTGATCTGTCCATATCAAAATGCGTTCCTTTCACGCCGCGACAGCTTCCAATGAGGTGCGAGGTGTCTTTGTTAGACCCCCCGAATGGGTTCCCCCTCACTCTCGGCTGGTGTTACGTAACGGGGGGCAGAGGTTGTGTCCAGTGTTCTAACGCCACTCGGTGTCCGAACTCGGCCCGGGGAGGATGAACCTCGAAGCCACAAAAGACAAGCTAGCACATCTTCTTTAAAGCTAACTTTTCTCCGACTCTGAATCTTCCCATCCTGTTTCTGTGAGTCATAACACAGGAGTATACACACCGTGTATATACAAAAGGCAAGCCAGATATCACCCTTGTAACTGAATCCGCTGTCAAATTGCGAGGAATGTATCCGTCCGAATTATAGTACAATTTATGGCGACCAAGCTCAGCAAATCGCCCATTCAGCCAAGCCACAGACACGCTTTATTTATGGTAATAATCCCCCTTTGTACATGTCAGATAATTGCAGTGAGTTTGTTCATATGACAAAAAAAATACTGCAACTTCACCTATACGGAGAGACAGAGAGAGAGCCTGTATGCCCCGTCCTCTCGTCATTAAAAGTCCCACTGTCTGTTCGCGAAAGGCATATGGGGGGTCCACAGCTCTCTCGCTTTGCGCTACTCCGGAGTTTTGTTTCTCGCCACCACCGCGTAAGCCGCTACTCGTAGGGTAGCCTCGCTGCATCAATCGTGTCCTCAAAACAAATATATGAATGTAAAGACGCAAGCTGACTCCCCCTTTCGTTCACTCTAACTCTCTCTCTCTCTCGTGCTCCCTCCCTCCGCGCTGATCGCGGTGCGCAGAAACAAGGTGAGTTTCTGTTGTGGGATTGTTAAGCTTATAGAGTGATCCAATCGCGTCCTGTGCAGGTCGGGACTGAAGTGAATGCAAAGGTGTCAACGGTCTCTCGGTGTTATACTGTGTTCTACCGGCAGTCGACATCTTATTGACTCGTGGGATGGAGATTTCAGGAAGAATTTGTTTTGTGTTTTTAAAAAAAATATATAAAAAAAAAAGTCGAAAAGATTTAACGCGTCCAATTGATCTGAGCTTTCGTGTCGTTTTAGCACAAGATGCTACGCAATACTATAGCAATACAACAAACACAGGTGTATATATAGTGTAATGATTAGATGATTTCATGTTAGCGTTCTTATCCGTGAAGGAGTTTAAACTGTTTAGATACTACTTGGATAATATAACTCAGCCGGTTATACAACACATACACAAAAAGATGGATATTATTAATATCATAATGGGTATCATACCTGACAAACATTATTGTTTAGCCATAAGTGTCACTTTGCTCCTTTGTGTGGAATGAAAGAAGTAATTAATTGTATTGATCCGTAGGACATGTTTGCTATTAACGAGTTAGCGGAAGTTCGCCCGAATGATTCCGAATGCAAACACAAGATCCGAGGAATGGAAAGTGACGTCGAGACCTGCTGAATGACATGTTTCCATATTTTACCATAATATTTAGGATTTTAGCGAGTATCGAAATGCCATGTAATGTGTTTAGATCACCGTCGTGTCATCACGTACCATTTGTACAGCTCGACCCCTTGGTATCTTAGACACAACGTGAGCCATCGCTAAAACAAATACTAGAAAATTTAATGTCAATTTTCTTAGAGAAGCGTCCATTTGAAGAACGTCGAGCTATAAGCCATAACCCTCGTTTGAACACTCCTCGCATGATTAGAGAAGGAAAAAAATTCTTTCATTTTCCACCAAAAGCCAAATTTGTTCTAGTGTTGGAAGCGATGTGACCTGGGTATGGAATAAGTCAATTTGGATGCAGCATGACTGGTCAATATTTGTTCAGTTTCGCGTGACAGTTGGAGAAAGGGTAGCTTATAAAATTGACATTGGTCGAGCTACATTCATTTCATCTCTATCCAAACACGCTAACCTTTGCTCGTCGCACCGAGCCGAGGTTAAATATTATCACCAACCTTTTACCACATTCTCAATCAAATCCTAGTTAGGTATTTACCCACTAGCGACAAAACAAACCCGGGGTAGTCGAGATTTGTAAATCGACACCCCGCCCGGTTTGTTTGTGTTATCTTCTTTTTTTATCGTCAGAAAATTGCAATTATCCATAAAATGAAACCCCCCACATTGGTACACCTACCCATTCTCGATGGTCAACGTCGGCGCTCTCGATATACGGAAGTCGACGGCGTGTGTTGCGCGTCCGTCCACGCGAGTTCCAGCGTTATCTGGTGATATTGACGGAATCAGAATGCACCGTGTTGTGGTTGCAGTGTTCCTTGTGCATTAGGAAGCCCCAAAGAACAGAACAGACTCGCTTCCGCCGCGTATACAGCAAGTGTCTTGATTTTATTGCGTATCGAACTCGTGTGCTTTTGCTGGGAGGATCAGGTGAGATAGAGAGCTGAAACTCCAGTCAGAAAGTCACTAGGCTTTAGCTTGTCCCTCTGTCTTTGCAAATGTACGACACACGCCGTGGTTGAAATTACAGCCGTTGTCGTTTCTTGTTTTAAATCAAGACTCCCTATTTCTTCATTAAAAATCTGCGGGCTGTAAAATGACAAAGCGATGAAGATGTCGCCATTGTCGTTGAAGTAGTAGTAGCAGCAGAAGCAGGTAGTATTTACATTTGAATCAAAGAGAATAACATAATCAACTGAACGGGTATTCACTGATACAATCCCCACCAGCTTTAAAACATGTTTTTATATGCAAAGAAATGAGACCTTGCGAAATATCTATTAATTAGATTGATATTAGGGGAAATAGCTGTCAGTTTATGTATGGGATAATACGAAATCACGAATAATAAATTTCTAAAACAAAAATTAATCTGATATATAAGTATGTACCTGTTATTTAACATTGTTACAATTTTCCTCATAACTGAAAACACGTTCACTCTAATAATAAAGAGTTACAGTATACTTCAATTTCAAGTAAATGTAAAAATTGGTTATTAAAGTGTCTAACACGTGCATGTTACAGCTGATAGTGCATAATACAACTGCGTATATTAATGTTATTACAACTCAGCTATTATTGGCTTATAAGACACTGTTAAATACTGATATTTACATTTATAGGAATTCGAAGCAAACTTCTTTGATTGCATTGTATAAATACTGATTTGACGTATAGCAGTCAACGAAGGCAACGGATCGGGTGCAACGCTGATCGCCTCACGAGATCTATGTCTTTCAGCCCAGTCACTTAATGCCAGTACCGTAAAGCCTCCAGTAGATCAGCCAGACATTGTTACACACAGACAATACTGCTCAATACTAAATAACGACCGCTCTCACTTGTACTCAAGCGAAAGAACTTTTTTAATGTTTGACGCAATTGAAATGTCAATTGGTTTATGCTTGGTATTCTTTTAGAGCATTTGTTTTTACTTTGTCACATGACATTTGTGATTATTATATACTAGTAATTATTTTAGGCAATTCAAAACTAGTGTTAATGCGTTTATATAAGTAATTATGGTATTCTTTTAAGGCATTATTATTTTACTTCGTTTTAGTTAAATTTGAGATTATTATAAATGATATCAAGTAATTCTAATGTTACTCTCAATTGAGATATAATGTTAAATATTTAGACAAGTTTGTATTACGTAATAAATAATATATGAATATTATTTACATATTAATGTATGATATTTCGTAAATATTAAATATATATTTAGTTATGAATTGAGTTCGTCGTAGATAAAAGTTCTTATATACCAGTATATATGCAAATATATGCACGTTTAGGAAACGTGTATTTTTCAACGACAGAGTAATCTCTGTGCTATTTTTCAAACTTGCAAATAGTCAAGTATATTTCCGTGGTTTAGGGCAAAGGTCACACTGAAAGTGACAAAGTTTGTCGGAACGTTTGACATAGGTCGAACCAGTTGGTCTTTGTAATGTACAGCCTTCTACTTCATCTCGTCACCATGGTAACAGAAATCGTGACACGCCGAGAATAAAATCGACAAATATATAATTTACCTTCAAACTACGTGCAGTGATGTTGACATGTGAATTAAACAGCACGATTGAATAAAGTGAACAAATATGTCAGTTACCTCGCATCTTCCTGCTAGAGAATAGCGATACAGATCCTGCATTTCAAGAGTTTGTTTTTTTGATGGAATTTAATTAAGTACTGATGACAGATATGTTAGCTACTATAGTAGGCAGTTTAAGAGCTTGACAATATATGATAATACTGTACATGCATATGAGTATATCTTCATTGTAGAACATATTCATCATATGATTCACTTGCAGTTGGCTTTCAAACTTCCATGTAAGCAGTCTAGTATAAAACACAATAATACGAGTTTGTGTCAGAATGCATGTAATCAAGCGAACGAAAAAAGAGAACACATTAGGATAAGTAAATGATACATTATTAATGTATGTTCATATAATTACAAGTAGTAACATACTTAATTACAGTTATGATAAGTATGTACCAGGTATATGTATGTATATACTGTATCCTTAGTTTTCATAATTAGTGGTAGTATGTAATAGCTGTAAATATACGTGTGTGTGTGTGTGTGTGTGTGTGTGTGTGTGTGTGTGTGTGTGTGTGTGTGTGTGTGTGTGTGTGTTTCTATTTAATAAAAAAAAAAATAAAATATATAAAAATA
>JAULBP010108223.1:0-10238 GCA_032355345.1 Lepetodrilus pustulosus | reverse complement strand
AGAAATATGTGCTATTCTCGTTTGCTGAGGTCAACCAAGTAGGTAGGTTCACATTTTCGTTACTTTGTCATATATATCATCAGTTGACTAATTCCGTTCCACCTTAACAGGTTACAATGAAGAAGTGCGCAACCTAATATGGCCTACATGCGACCGTGGCCTTGGATGAAGACTAACGTATGCGCGGACCACGCGACTCCAGATTGCTTGGACGTCATACCAATAGCCCACGATGTCATCTGTCATCTGAGACTATTACTTCCACAAAGGACACTGACAAAGAACGCATTATGGAAGTAGATTATGATGAGATCCGCGATTGGTTCGGTGACGCGCACTTGTATAGTAGTTCTTGTTGTTGTCCCGACGTGCATTTTTAGAAACATCGAAATTCCAGACATATTGATTTGTGTTTATTGTTTTATGTTATTGAATGTTTGTTTGTATTATTGTATTCATAAGCACACACATTTGAGACTTTTATAAAATATATTGTTTATCTGTCGGTATGTCTGTCCATATGCGACGATGAATGTTTAATAATAATAATAATAATAATAATAATAATTACTAATAATAAATACTAATAAATTACTAATAAATACTACTACTACTACTAATAATAATAAAAATAATACTACTACTACTACTGATAATAATAATAATAAATAATATCAATAATAATAATACTAATAATAATTACTAATAATAAATACTAATCAATAATAATAATATTAATAATAATAATAATATTAATAAATACTAATAAATACTAATACTAATAATACTAATAATACTAATACTAATAATAATAATAAAAAGTAGTACAGTAATATAGACGGGTTAAAATTAAATGCAGGACGAAAAACAATAACTCATTCGTTCACTCATTGTCTGGAATCGTGTTCAATCGTGCTGTTTCAACCACCACATGGACAATATTGTCACACACATAAATACAAATATAAAATAAAGTAATTGGGTACGATACATTTGTTTGTATTCATATAGACGGGCCATAGTTTATTAATTAGCGTCGTATACTAACATGTTCTGTATGTCTGTCTACATAGGGTTGATCCATCTTCGCGTTCTTGTACAAAGACCGTACTGTCGTGCATGACCATACTTAACACGAAATACCTCTATGATTTATTCATGGGGTTATTTTTAAGGTAGAAATAGTGATAGGTGTTCTATTTTGTGTTCTTTAATAAAATATGGATACGCACTATATAGGCAACTAACGAATCTCTACATATGGACAATGTGCAAGAATATAATTTGCGGTGTTGATAGCTCTGTAAATACCTGTATTGAAGAAAGACTACACGGTGGTTTAGTTATACGAATTTCTACAAAGATAGCTTTATGCTTTTTGTGCTTGAATTATGTTCTTTTAAAGAACACTATTTGAAATAATGTTATCGCATGATTAATAAATGAAGTGTGTTAATCATCTATGCATGATACCACTTCACATGCATATATATTTCATTTGATGGTATCCACAGATTAGGAGTTTAGGGATAACAATCTTAAAGGCATACAATCACGGTTTACTGACATAGTGCATGGGTAAATTATTTTTTACTCAGAAATACGTACTTTTGATTTGTCTTCACAAATATTTTGGGAAACAAACTACAATTTCAGCAGGTCCCATTAGTGTTCAATATTTTCATATTTTAATTTTATTATTATTTTTATGTCGTGACAATATAAAGACAATTCATCGAGTAACTAAATGAAAACAAAATTTAAGTGTTTCTCCTTTACACGGAGTCGTACCACTTCGAATTGTGTCCCCTTATTATATTAATATACTAGTAATAAGAAAAAATTATTACGACCACATGTATAATTTGATTTGATCATGTTTACCGATTAGGATTTTAATATCATTGCAAATTAATTTCCGCGAAATAGTCATGTGTGTGTGTGTGTGTGTGTGTGTGTGTGTGTGTGTGTGTGTGTGTGTGTGTAGTTGAATGCTTTGACAGTTGCCTTCCAGCATAGCTGATTTCGGCAGACTGGTCCCTCTTTGGGACGCACTTGTCTCACAGCATGGAGCTGGAGAGCGGTGCATGTTATTGTCTGCTTGTGCTAGGCTGGATTTCCATCAGTCGTTTTTACGGTGCTAGCTCACTCTGGAATATTAATGTCGCAGTTCGTTTTTGTTTATTTTTTTGTTTTGTTTTTTGTAATGGGGTTTAAAATACCAATGCATCATCCAACTAACCTCCGCTGAATGAAATACTCAATAACTGTTCATGTTGTTATATTTTATTATATCAGCAATGAACATCTTGTTCCTGAAATAAGAACACTCCCATCGAATAAAGAACAACATCAATATGAATAAGCATATAAAAGTTTTACTATTTACATTCGTATTAAAACATAACATGTCGACCTCTTGGTGATGAACATCATCTACACGATATTAAATAAAGGAAACAAATACATTCCACATAAGTAACTTTGTTTCGTTTAAGGTGTAGTCTCCTCTTGGATAATCACAGAACGTATTTGTAATCTTACTACAACGCTATTTGTGTGATCACGTCTGTAAATCTTGAGCATTGTGTAGCTATGGCTATATACAGCAAATACTAACTCTACCAGGGCAATCCATCACTGTTTGAATATCGTGTACTATGATGTGTATGCATTGCATATAAACATTCCAACACTGTCACGGTTGAAGTTCATCTTTCCCATTGTGAGCTGAACGTTTTCAGACGACTCCTAAAATTTGGAGCGGTAGCATATCTCAAATTCAGCCTGACATGTGACATCCACCCACAGCAGGGCTCCCACCACTCCGTATCCTTGGTTACGCATGCATGTGGTATCCGTCTCTATGTTGGAGACATCGACGGATGTTATGATGGCGGCTCTGGCTGGTTTGATGAGGACCCTGGAGTTTCCACCGGACCATTCTGTTATGCAAACTGGATCTGGAATTGGACCATTGAGTTATTGTTTCTGGGTCTAGAATTGTACCATTTAGTTATGCATTTGGATATAGAATTGGACCATTTAGTTATTGTTTCTGGATCTAGAATTGGACCATTTAGTTTTTGTTTCTGGATCTAGAATTGGACCATTTAGTTATTGTTTCTGGATATGGAATTTGAATGGTGTCTGGAATTAGACCCTTCAGTTATGTATTCAGGATTTGGATTTATACCATTCATCGATGCTTTCTGGTTCTGGAATTGGACCATTTAGTTAAGCTTTCTGGATAAGGAATTGGACCATTTAGTTATGCTTTGTGGATCTGGAATTCGACCATTTAGTTATGGTTCTGGAATTAGTTATGCATTTTGTATCTTAACCTTTATTTATTTAACAATGACCACCATCTACCACGACTACAGTCCCTCCTCCTCCTCCTCCTCCTACTACTACTACTACTACTACTACTACTACTATTACTGATTATCACGAATTACCATTACGTTAATAGCTAACTTACCTCGGTTAGTCATTGGGAAGCCTAGTCCACCTGAACAAACGATAACAATACGATGTCATGCTCAAGCTCAAATTGTATATTGTAAACAAACATTGACTTGAGCATCAAATTGTACTTAAAAGAAATTCGTAATCTCGGGGACAGATGAAAAATAGACACTCTCATATTAGAGTAACAGAAGGGCCATGCATGCTGTCCGAATTACCAGTATATGGTGGCACATGGTCCCGTACATTGCACGGTTGACGCTCAGTTACAAAATCTCGGCCAATACTTGGATGAGTGACCGAGAGCCTGAAAGTATCTAGGATTCGTTCCTGCCCCACTCTGAGACACTTGAAAAACTTGTGGTGTCACCTTAAGCAAGTGGCTTAATTCGAAAATGACTCTGTTCACCCAGCAGAGTGGGATGGACCTTGTAGCGCCTTAATCGATAGCTTGGGTTGTATACTCCCCATGAAGTTGAGAAGGAATTGAGTGCACACAGATCCATTGACCGGGGTAATAATTTAGCGCTTTGGGCATGGTTTCGAACGTGGATTTGGCGCAATATAAATGTTCTCTATTATTATTTATCATTAAAATCACAAACCTATTAACAATTATGCTGCGCATTTTTTTGTGAATCTGTATTGCGAATTAAATATCAAATTTCATTATATACAGCAGCGCTATGCTAACCTGCTGCTGCTGTCGAATCAGTCAATGGCTCGATTGGTATTCTTGCTGGAATAGAAGCAGTTATAGTAAAACTATAATTCAATGAACAAAATGTTTTATGTTTTTAGTAATCGTTGGCTTGGCATGTGAATTGTACAATGGAAGTACTTGGAACCCGAATTAAAGACCTAATTCCTATATTCTACATTGTATATATAATGATAAAGAAACGACCCGTCAAATGAAATGTATCGCCTTTAACCATGAATATTTATATATGCTAATTATTTACATGTATTGATGTGATGTCTTATTATCTCTGTTAACTGCTATATAATTATCTTCAATTATTTGAATTACTGTTTAATTGTTGCATGTGGGTGAAAGATTCCCGCAGCGACGTTAAACTGCATAATCACTCACTCACTCAAATATTTGAGGAAATAAAGCATACGTATCTATTTGTCCAAATTTAATATGAGGATTAGTGAACAAAACTTAACAGTTTAGCATGAAATCATGCTAATAAAAAGGTATCGTAATAGACTATAATTTATGAGGCCAGTCAACGAGAACTTACGAGGAATAGGTTGGCTGGACAACTCGTAACATACAATAGCCTCTGCTTCGCAGCCCGCCTGCATCCAAACAGTTGTATTACTGAGTCCGTACGTTCGGTCTCTTACACAGAGTTCAGGGTCGTCGATGTTTTCTAAGTGGAAACTTATGATGTTGGTTGTCGTGACGAAGTCGAACTCCATGTACGCGTCTCCAGTCGACCTCTCCTTTATACACTTTACTGCAACGATGAGCAACAGTTGTACTACATACACAGTCAAGAATAGCTTCTGTTGTACGACATTGCATGAATTCAATGTAACGGAAGCTCCAGTTGACTGGGCAATTTACTGAAACGATGAGCTATAGTTCTACTACAGATACAGGCAAGAATACCGTCGATTGTTTTCCCATAGTAGGATTTTTCGTTTGTTTGAATTAAGGTTTAGAGCCGCGTTCAAGATTATTTAGCTAATAGCACGGCTGGTCAGTTTGTCAATTGATTATAAAGTTTGTATTTATATATCACGCTTTGCCTAAATTTGATATACTGAACGTTCATTAAATACTCTGTAGTAAATAGTTGTAATGACATAATTATACGAATCCTTTTTACTCGATGAAGTCAATAGCTGGTAATAAGTCCCCATGAAAATATTACATACGTATATCGACTATTACAAAGAATGTAATATATGTCTTACCGTTAGTCTGTCTTGCTGCTGGCCGAAAGGGAATGCATTCGGCTGAAAGGTTGGAGGTTAAATGTTAAGGATACTTCCAGATATGATATAAATAAATACAACTAACTGCCTGTATATTTACTTCCATGTTTAGCATGTATCGGCCATGGTGGCCATGTTGGTATATTACATTACTATTGTTAAAGAAAACATTATTGATTAGATATATTACCTGTTTAGCACTCGCTAAACATCACACAACGCGTGGCAATGTAATAGGAAAACATGCATCAATACTAATTATAGTACTAATAATACTGACCATGGAGAACGAAGAGGCCTACTAGAGATATCAGGAACTTCATTGTAATCTGTTATGGAGTGTGGCAGGGACGTGACGCAGACTGAGTGCTATTAGAAGGTTTCCAGTCATATTTATTCAGCTCGTAAGATTACATAACTTATAGCCTTGTTGTATTAAATTAATTCATTAATTTAATCGTTATTTGCTATCGACAGGACCCTATGATGTAATCAGAACAAACGTAAATATAATCAGTTACACAATAGGCCTACTGAATAAACGCAGATATCTGTTTGAAAAGCTATAACTGGTATTTTAAATGTACTGATACGATTTAATTAGAAACAAATGTATTTTAGGTATCCCATAGCCATTTTGGTAGCCATTTTCAAAAGTTATTTGTCTTATTATGTCGTTGTTGTTTATTGCGTAGGCTAGCAATGGGTGAGACAATGATAAACAACTTCTATGTGTAATATGCTGACTACCCTAATCTCTGTGTGTTTATATATATATATATATATATATATATATATACACATATATTTTACATATTACATACTGTTGCTGCTACTACAACTACTACTTCTGCTGCTGCTGCTGCTTCTACTACTACTACCACTACTACTAATAATTAGTAGTAGTAGTAGTTTTATTGATTTTATTAATATTATGTTTAATATAAAAACAAATATATTTTTTATTATTATTATTATTTTTATTAATATTAATTTCAGTAAGTGATGCCACTTTCTATATTAATGTTTGTAGCACATAACATCGATCTTATATTCATTTCATGACCATTCCTATAATGCTCCTGTAACTATCATTTATCCACAGCGTTTGGAGTACTTTGCGGCAATAGTAGGATAACTTACAGCAACAGAGTTATATTAGAACACGTCTGTGCCTATAAGAACACAACATTAGCGCAGACAATGGACACCTCTCAGAATGTGGACCAGATCGCTTCATCCGGGTCACCAGGCCTCGAGATTTCTTGAGTACAATGTCATGCTCGGCTTAAATCCCCATATAAAATTTCAACTTGAGCATGAAATTGTGCTCAAAAGGTGTCGGGGCAAGAGCTTCCTCTGCAGCACTGACCTCAAGCGTACAAACCCTTTTGAGTATGGCATCATGCTCAATGCATATTTTGCATGGGAATTTGTGAACACAACTTTAGTTTGAGCATGAAATCGTACTCAAAAGGTGTAACCACGGGGGTTGGGTTTGGGCTGGTAACATGTTTAACATGATATTACCACCATGGGTTGTTTGAGGGAAATAAATTCGTCAATCGTCAGTTGAAAATGACTTGTTCAATTAATTACAATCTAACTTTAGAGTAAACTCTATAGTGACAAGCCATGGCTTATTTTGATATGGATTCAATAATGATATATAGTTTGTGTGTAATGATATATCTTGTTTTCCTCTCGGGTACTACCATTTATTATTGAATGAAGCCCAAAATGTGTTCAATGTATTTTAAAACATATTGAACTGTAGTCGTGTTTATTTTAAAGGCATACTATCACGGCTGATTGACCTATATAACGGACACACGAATTTCTATATGAGACGCTTGATTTGTACACCCAAAAGTTGTTATATACTGATGCATTCGTTCTCCAACCCTTGATAGTTAACAAAGAGTTCATATCTTATATGAATTACGGTTACAGACCAATAATTATCTTGTCATTGATGCATTCAACCGATCTTAAAGGAAAGTGACTAAACGTTTTCAGTTATATCCCTTTGCATGTGTATCATATAAGCCAATTTGCATACCGCTAGTTTTTACATTCAAATCCACCTATCCGGCGGTTGTACATTATAGTGGAATGTTCCGTCTACCATACAGTGGTGGGAATGTTTTTGGAAGTACAACCGTGATTGTATGTATGCCAAGGGAATGTACTTTGCAGTTGTACCTTAGAACTAGTCCAAAACAACCATAAATATCTGTGATATTATGCCATTTACGGTATAGGCCTTGTGTATTGGTGTGTTTCGGATAAAGGAAATTCAAAATAATGTTAGTGTCGTTATCCGATGGACCACCCATTTTTATACAAATTTAACGGCTACCAGATAACTCTTAAAATAAAATCGTTTACGGCGCTTCGATCAATTTAATTTTAAGGAAATAAATTACTTCTGCCTTGTGTCTTAAAGACACGATGCGCGTGAGAGAGCTGCTTTTTAAAGGTAGTATTCCCCCAACATGTGCAACGACGCTTAAACGCACACTATCACAGATTTTTGACCTATATAATGGACAAATGAATTTATATCTACGACTACTTACGTTTGATTTGTCCATCCAAAGGTTGTTCTTTACTGATGTACTTATTCCCCTGTACTCGATAGTATATTAATAATAACGGAACGTAGCTCTAATTATCCTATCTTTGGAGCATCTAACTGCAAGATGGAATTCCCCCTAGTTTGAGAATTTGAGAAAAAGTGCCACATATGCTTACTCAAACATAGGTCTACGAACTCATTGAAATTTTTGATTGTATGCCTTTAACAGTGTTTTTAATGTTTCAACTATATCTATATAAATTTCATTGTTGCTGTTTAGGTTTCTACATCACCATATAATTACCATATTACCCAAATGTCTCGGCGAACCTGAAAGATTTCGGCAAGTCCGTTCTCAGTAAATATAATTATACGTGTTTGGCATGTAAATCTCATAAACCGCAACTATAATTGTCGTAGCTCTTGTTAGCATACTACATGTATAACACTAACATTTGTAACTTATCCATCGTCATTGATAGTAATTCATAGTAATATTTGCTTTGGACATGGTGGTGTAATTAAATGTTGGCTTTTACCTTGACATTCATTGGTTTTGAGACTGTAAAGTGAACATCACAAATTTAATCATATTTGAGTTACTAATGAAAATTCTATGACTTCCTTCAGAAAATAAATGAAAATACTGTGTAAAGTGACGTAATATTATACCAAATGCCGTGCTTCCAGATACATGCGGAATAGTTTATTTATAACCCTCAGGTAATAAATTAATCCAATTATCTGAACATATTTAGAGAGCATACAAATTAATGCAGGTGTAGTTATAAATATACCATATACGATACCAGACAATTAACAGGTGTAGACTTAGCACTCATTAATTAATTCCTCAAAATATGATTGAATATCCAACGTAAACACTGCTACCAAAATATACTGTTAAACCGTGCAGTACAATCATCTCTCGAAAGCATTCTGATAGCGTTACATTATTACCACGATCAATTTCATTTCATTTTCCTTCTGAACGCCCTGTGGATCATGCTAGTCCTTCACGGCTAAGCAATATTTACAGGCCGAAGTAAACGGCATATACCGCCAGAGTAAATATTCTAACTTGTTATTAATATAGTATTTAATACTACACCTTTGGAAATACCAAAATGTAATAAAGTTTTGCTAAAACGTTTTACTATTGGTGTAAAGACATACAATTACAGATTTCAGAGTAATTAATGCAAATTGAAATTACATTCATAAATATGTGATACTTATCATTAATTTTATTTCGCCAAAATCCCTTTCGTCGATCCACATTGAGGTGCGGGGAATTCGATCTTGCATATGTTCCAACGAGAAGATAATTAGAGCTACGTTCCTTTTATTCATATAAAATAAAATAAATTATAACTATCGTGTGTTGGGCAATAGGTACATCAGTAAATTGGGTGGACAAATCAAACGTAATCTCAGATATAAATTCGTTTGTCCATACTGATAGCATGCTTTTACGGAGGGCTTATAAGGGCTTATGTAGGGCTTATAAGGAATTTGATTGATTCGTGTTTTATTAGCTGATGGGTGCAGGCGCAAAACGTTTAGCGTCTCTGCGGGAATCGTTCACCCATTTGCGACGATTAAACAGTAATTTGTTAACTTTAGGAATTAAAACTGAAAATGTATGAACAATATGCCAAAAGAAAATGCAGCCCAAACGTATATAACAAAGCTAGACGAATGATTAAATTATGTATATGAATTAGTAGTCTGATGCAGTTAACAAATACTTTTAAACCTTTCATAAAGACCAATTGCTTATAGAAAACGATATAATTTGTTGACCAGGGACCTTAGTAAATAGATGCCTAAGGTTTGGCGAGGATAGGTCTTAGTGTTTTGGTTATGATGAGGACATCACGGTCAGGCATGCTTTGCTTGATTGTGTGGACATTTCAGACCAGCGTCCAAAACGGCTCATGATATTGACGAAAAACGAACATTGAATTGGCGAAAACGGTACCAAATCGATTGGTAGAAAACGGTACCTTGACTTATATTTTAAGGAGATAAAGGTCTACTCTTTGGAATTTAGACATCAATCGTTAATTGATAGCTTCTAAATTGAATATCATGCGCCGTTTTGGATGTTGCCGTTTTGCACCCATTGAACCAATCAAATTCTGTATAATGCTGAACACACGAAAACCCTCGTAGTGTGACAGCGTGTAACACAGACTGTTGTGTTCTCGCTATCAGGAGAGCATGA
>JAULBP010108222.1:0-18491 GCA_032355345.1 Lepetodrilus pustulosus | reverse complement strand
AGACATGAACGGCGACAGTTAACTGGGAATAGCTATAGCTAGGTGTCGCCAGCCCTTCCACAACACCAACTGAGCCACGGGACTTTGAATAATTAGTATAAAATAGTAGACCATCTATCTATATAGTAATATCTATAATAAAATATTAGACCATCTATCTATATAGTAATATCTATAATAAAATATTAGACCATCTATATATATAGAATATATTTATAGAAACATGCTTTAAAGTCCTTGTGAACGCATACAAATATTAAAAAAAAAGAAAAAAAAAGAGTATGTTGTTCCCTAGCACTATCGCCCTTCGGCTCTTGAGGAGAATGACGAATGGCGAAAGCGCTAGGGAACATACTCTTTGTTTTCTATTTTTTTATATAGTAATATAATACAATAGTATACCATCTATCTATATACATGTAGTAATATATGTTACTATACAGATAGATGGTCTACTATTTTATCATAATTATTCGAAGTCCCGTGGTTGAGCCAGGGCCACCACGTTGTCCTCGTCTAGGTCATGTCTGTTGTCCTCGTCTAGGTCATGTCTGTTGTCCTCGCTACACGTGCAATCAACTGCTATTTACGTATTCACGATATGCACACAGAAGATCAGGATATTGTTTCTCGAAGCTCTCATATCTCACAGGGGAGGACCGCGTGCGGGTAGCTGCAGTTGCGTATACACGACACGGACACGGACGGTGTTATTTCATAAAACATACAATAATGATGTATCACGGGCCGTATTCTTGGTTTAACGCGAACAGCTCATGTTTTGTGAAAAAGAAAATGGTTAGATTTGGATTGGTTTCCCAATTAGGAAGTTGATGTTATTAAATGAAACAAGCGGGTCGCACACCGTCTATAGTCCTGTGTCTGGAGAAACATCTTACAGGTTTTACTGAGACGCTTTCTCTGCTACACAAACACAGATTCGTGTTCTTTGTACTCGACATGTTTACCTTTACTTTCTCAGACTGGGATCCGGCCAGTATAGATGTCCAAACTGAGCACAATAGCATGCCGGATATAGTCAGCGCGCTAGGTCAGGAGTAAAAATAGGTTTATGTGAAATAAAGCCGACTATTATCGTAATTATTCTATATAATATGAAATAAGATATACGTCATTGGTAAATGCGACCTTTTCAATGATAGCAAATATTACGCCAGAAGATTACCGTTCAACGGACATTAGATAAACATTATTAGCACATTTGCTAGCGGTGAATGTCACGACGCTAGACTCACGAGTTGCACTTGGTGGCCCTGCTCGTGTTAATCAGCCCGACACCCAACGTCGTGAAACTGTTCAATATGGAACACCTAGGATTAACTGTCCTCGTTGGTCAATAGGTTTAGTCGTGTCAGGATCAAAGCTGACCTAATTAGTTGAATTAATAACCAGGCGAGTGATAGTACCTTCATAACGCCGGGGAAAGTGTCAGATTGCGCGAACCGGAAGTCGACACAGAGACGGCAGGTAGCGACACACCCACGCTGTTGTATATTAGAAGACCTTTGGAACGGATATAACCATTACAGTAATATACGTGGCACATTCTCAAATGTAATCATATGATATTTCTACGATGTGGCTTATGAGATCCTTCGAGGGTGTTTACATATCACGTTCATTCTCCTGATGTGTGTCAACATCGACATGTATTGACGTCAACTTCAGCGACATGACACCCAATCAGAGTGTTGATTACTAACGTGGCAGCTAAGAACATATACATTAATAACTAACGTGACTGCTAAGAACATGAGGCCCTATTCTCGAAACGTTCTTACAACCTTTTAGCATTACAGCGTGCATATGAGGTGCTATACAAGGTACCCTTAAGATTGTCGTATGATCGTAACAACGTTTCGATGATAGGCCCCATGGACATTAGTAACTAACGTGACTGTCAACGTTATGTGTGTTAGTTACTAACGTGACAGCTACGAAAAAGGACAACATAGGCCCCGTGGACATTAATAGCTAACGTAATTGTCAACGTACGGTTAACGGAGCTGCCACCAACACGGGTTGTAATTAGTTAAGTTACTAACGTGACCGACAACTGGCCCCGACCTCTCGAAACAAACTTGAGTTTGAGATTTTGCTCAGCCGAGATTTATCCCATTGACTCTGTACTGTAACTATAGTAAAATTTTAGTCGTTTGGGTTTTTACTCAAGTTAGAGCACCGAGCCAATGGGAGAAATAAATATCAGCTGAGCAAAACCTCAAACTCAAGTTTGTCGTGTGGTGGCGAATATCTATCTATACGAGTAGCGATTAACATTTGAATTCTTGTTTTTGTATCTTTATGCTTCCATATGTGAACGTACCTAAAGTAACTTTCAGCGGCATACCAGAAATCTCAGATCATGCGATTCCCAAATGATTCAACACTTACACGGACATTCAGAAGTGTTATGCGTGGAAGCTGGCTAAGCCCTATGTAACAACTAAGCCCTATGTAACAACTAAGCCCTATGTAACAACCCGTCCACAAAACATCCGTCTATCTGTCAACTCGGGCACTCTCAAGTTTTAAAAAAAAATAACACTTTTTTTTAATGGAGCATAATTATGGATGATCTGTGTTACACGCGCAATAAGATAAGATACATCGTTATTACCTATCCAGGAGTTTGGTTTTCAAATACAGAGCATTATAAATCGCATAGAGTAAACACAGGCTGTATATATTTTACAGAGGAGACAACAACATAAGGCAAGTAAACATTTCAGAAAACAATTAAATACAGTAGTAAACATGGGGGATTTAATAAAGATAATTTAAAACAAACTTGACGGTTGCAGTAACGATTTTAAATGGTAATGCTTTTAGTAATGAAGGAATGTTTTGCCTGATTGTATTTGTACACCCAAAATGTGTTAACTGATGTACTTATTCCTAAACACTTGATAGTTATCATAAATTTCATATTTTATATGTATTAGTGCGACGGATTATTAATTATCTTGTCTTTGATGTATCAACTGATCTTATATATATATGCATAAATATAATGAATCGACCTCCAGTTAGTACATTTGAATCAACCTATCGTGCGGTTGTACATTATATTGGAATGTTCCGTCTACCATACAGCGGTGGAAAGGTTTTTGGAAATGATTTTTACTTTACTTTACTTTACTAAGAACTGGTCCAAAACAACCATAAATATATGTGATTGTATGCCTAACAGGCTAACTGGCTGTATAATACCATTCCTGTTAGATTCAGAGATGTTTTAGGGTATATACAATGCTTTATGGTTGATTCTGGTTCATTGGACCCTCCTGAACATATTACAGCAGGCTGACAAGCTGTCACTCTTGAGCAATTTCTTTAAAAGCCATTATTCAAAAGATTGGTCGCAGAACAGCTGCACATTGATGTTGAATAAGGTCTGAAAGACAAACTGTACAATGTACAATGTTCTGCAGCTGTCATGCTAACAATGATTGTGGCAATGAGCGTACAAGAGCTTCAAGAGTTAATGTAGAAGATGACATTGATGATGATTCAAACATGTAATTTAACAGATTGTTCAAGATGTAAACTAGAACCAATTCTGTATTCAGATCAAGTCATATGTTAAGATAAGGTATTAATTTGCATTTATAATAATAATTTATATATGTAATAGGATCAATTTATTGTTTCATGTGGCATCTACTTATAAGTATATGTTGTGGCTTAGATAGTTCCGGATCATGAAAACATATTGCTTGCCACCAAACTCCAATTTCTTCGTTGTCAAGAAATTAAATTATAGGAAAATGCATTCGTTTGGATTTAGCCATGAAACACATCTACATTAGTTGCATGTGTGCTAGTTGATTCTCTAACCATGAAAACATATTTTTATGCCACGAAAATCAAGTCTCTACCATGAAAACATATCATTCGCCGCCAAAGTAAAGTTTTTAAATAAACTAAGAATGACGTTTTGAGAAAATGCATATACATTTCATAATGGCGGCCATTTTGAAGTATGTCTTTAAACGAAATTGCTCAAAGGTAATAGCTTGTCACCCGGCTGAAATATGTTCAAGAGGGTCCAATGAACCAGAATCAACCATAAAACATCATATATACCCTAAAAACAGGGTTGACACCCAACACCCCATTCTGATGCAGGACTATGATGGACTTGCGGCGTAGAATGAAAACTCCGCCAGATAGCGTGATTCTCTGTGAACGACCAAATCTATCTTTGAACCCTAGAGTAAACGTAGGCCGATATTCATCTACATCTACTGGGCATTAACTTCTTCGGACATTAACTGGTTGTAGTATAAATTAAAGTCTAGCATGCGAATGCAGAGTCATGAACGATATTGAAAGATGTCTGGTCGTGCACTGCTGGTTATATATTTCCTAGAATAAATAATATGTCACTGAGAAAGCGAGTTTTACGATTGCTCTGTGTCTGGGAATTGGAAATACGAGTATACATACATGGCCGATATACTTCAGTGTGATCATTTGAACTTTTCTCAAGACGACGTAACGAAGAACGCGCCTACTGCCTACGCGTATTGGTGGATGTCGAAACCATTCAGCAATCATCTAAGGTTGTCGAGTGTGTGTTCATTACAGAAATCAGCAACATCGAACACCTGCTCATTGCATTGAACTGTGGTAAGTGATTCACTTGTTGGCAGTTTGCGCGTCAAGAATTTCTCAATGACTACCAGAAATACAAGGACCCTGCACTCATAATCGCTGAATGACCACGAGACATACAAGATCTCAGTACCTACGAGTGTTTGTGGAGTGTATTCGGGAAGTAGCTTAGACCAGGAGCGTGGTATTCATCCTAAGGCCACTTCTGCCTACTAGTGCTAGTGTATAGTGTATAGTGTATACAGAGAGCGTGCATAGTGTATGTGTCAATGAATGAATCGTCTTCCTAACATCCGCCAATGACACGACCGTCAATGACACTAATGTTAAGTAGACACTGTATATGAGTTTAGGTGGATAGGTTTACACCTAAAAAAGATACTCGGGCCTATCGCCACACTGCAACTTAGCTGTGTCTCATCATCTCACAAGAGACATCACTCTAAAGACCATTGCAAACAACACCGTAATGCTACACAGGCACAGTACCACTAACAACTATACTGTAATGCCGCACATAGCTTAGGACGCACTAATGCCGCACATACCGGTAGGCTAGGACGCACTAACGCATTAGAAAGTCAGTTCAGAATACATGTGATTTACTGGCCAGTGATTTGTTGTAATTTCAAAAGATACACATCTAGCACTTCAAACAAATCCAGTTCTATTCACAAAAGTGTTAATTTCTTAAAGTTTTAAGGCTCCGAGTCGTATGCCAGCTTGGTTGAATATGACAGGTCCAATTTACTGCCGATCTAAGGTGACCTCAATTGACTTCCTGTGTTGAACATCAAACCTATGTCTTGAGTTCTATTTTACTTGGACAGTGAACTTTGCAATAATGTATGTTTACTGGTATTTGACTCACTGGTTACCAAGCCAACCTTTAATATGTTAAAACTCTTCGTGTTTCATGTCGCCGTAAATCATAGGATGCTGGATAACCGACTCCAGTTCATTTATCTCAGTGGAGATTCCGCTCTTCCGGCAGAGGATAAACCGGATGGGTGAGAGTAGAACATAGACTATAATCTATGCTGTCACACCTCATGCTGCTATTGTTCCCCGAGACGCCCGAGACAGAATTAGATATACATAGGTATCTGGAGGCGTGCTATATATAGAGATGTATTATTATTATTTGCTGTTTGTAAGTAATCTGGTATGGACATAAATGTATATAGTTTGACCTGACTTTGTATCTAGTTAACCCTATACAATAATAACTTAGCTTGTATTTACTGTTAAGAACCCTAACTCAAACCCCATTTAGTAATACCATAAATCCAGTTTTATTTACAACATGTTCTTGTATCAACGTGGGTGGTTTGAGTAAATAAATTGAATTGAATTGAACTTAATTGAATTGAAAAATCTATGCCCCGCATCCTCGTTGCTTCAGCCTTAGAGCTCCGATAGGCAGAGAGTGTTACATGGTGTTACATGGTGTTACAGAGTCAACACGGTGCTGATGTTACCCTGCAGGCAGGTCCCAGTCTGTACTGGATAAACCCATCAGCATTAACTGGCGATATGATGGCCCATTCCTACACTGCCGAGGACATATTTCTGCCCATCGCTTTTACGAGTATTGAAATGGGACATTGGGACACGTCGATATGATGCTTGACGACATCACACATCCTTGTAGCTCGCTGTATAGTCAGCAGAGTCTTCAGGGTATTGTTAAGAACTGTGTACTTTTAGTTGCTTATCCTTCTGGCGTAATGAATGTGCACTTATAATTGCTGATCTCTCTGGCGTAATGAAGTTTTCATGCTGCCCCCGCTCTTTGTCATAGTTTCCTGAATTGTCTCGATACATTAAATAGCGCTTAGCACTTATTTACCCATTTATTGAAAGCTAAATCGACATAGAGTAGCTTTTGATCTGGTTTGTAACAGTATTAGATAGTGAGCCACTCATTCAAGCGTAAACCGGCATGAGGCACGCTTATGGGGAATGCTTGAAAAAATGTAAACTGCAGAACATTCATTGTAGGCTTCGATACACTGAGACGCAGCTGAGGTGTGTGTTTTCTGATGCTGGTGCCTGTGGTGTTCTCCAGGCCGCATCTGATGCAGGCCCAATGGTGGCATCATGAACGCTCCGCCGGAACACATCAAGGCAGGCCTATTTCAAGCAAACCTTTTTCTAATAGAACTGTCGTTACATATAGAACATACTTGTTACATTTAGGACAACCTCACAATTTGGGGTTGTTACATATAGGACTAACGTGTTACAGTGTTACATATATGACCAGTTGTTGCATGCAGGACTACACCTTAGCTTCTTGTAGATTACAGTGATCCATGGTAATACATTTTTATTGACATATATTATACCTATTACACAACCAAATAGTTTTCCATAGACCACAATTATAGAGTTTGGATTGATATTACATTTAGGAAGGAAACCACAATATCTGACTACACATGACATAACAGTCCATCATCTGCAGAGTCTGTAAACTCACAAATGAAAACATTCTACCAGCGTTATTTGTGTAGACAGTAACCGGAAGGTGGTCACAGTGCGCTCAGCAGTCGTCTCCCATGTCTGAACTTTCAAGGTAGGCACTTCAGATGAATGGATCCAAGTTGAAATTATTTCTTATGCAAATATAAAGTTGGCATGTTGTTATAATACCAGACATATTATCCACAGACTATGAGATACTTCCAAAAGTTCAACCAATGCCTGGCTTGCAAATCCACTTTCTCGGAGCTCCATCTGATCTACGTTCGACTGCTGTGACTACGAATTACATTAACTGGTAGAGTATTCCCTATATCTCACGTGTAACGTAAATGATATATTGTTATTGTAGGCCTAGGTCACGTTTCAGAAAAGTGGCGTACCCGTAGTCGAACTTTACGTTATTTACTACTAGAATAAAAACTTACTGGTAATATAACCTTTCGTAAACCGCTGTACATGGTTATATAACTTTTCGTGAACTACTGTCCAGGGTTATATACCCTTCCGTGAACCGCTGTCCATGGTTATATACCCTTCCGTGAACCGCTGTCCAGGGTTATATACCCTTCCGTGAACCGCTGTCCAGGGGGGTAGTACCTGTATTGTAGTATCACGTTCAAACGACAGGAGGACATTAACTGGCATATACTGTTCTCTAGTTCGAAGTAGTTTGGGAGCCATGTTGTAAAGCTTTTATTTGCTAGAGGTATATGTGTTCCAACCAGACATATTCCGCATCCGCTACCCGCAATTCACATAAAAATACATCATCAAATTTCTAACTTATGGAATTCACCTAAATAATCTTTATCTATGGAACTCTAGCTTTGTCTTAATGATGGCACGTGAATTGAACTTTGGTCTTGGCGATATCGTTGCAATATGTTTATGACTTACGGTAATACCTTTACGTCACGGTTGGTACATATGCAATGATACACATACACCTTGATACATATACACCGTGATACAGGTAAACTGTGATACAGATAAATTATGATACAGATAACCTATGATACAGATAAGCCGTGGCACAGATACCCAGTGATATAGGTACCGGTAAACGGAATATTTAATTATCTTTTAACCCGAGTCCCACCACAGAGCAGATACCGGGTTTGAAACTGAACCTGCAGCTGTGCTGTCCAATGCTCTAGACCACTGTACCAACTCCCACTCATACACTTAAAGCCAACTGCGTGAATATATCCTTAAGAATATTATGTGGTTTCTTGCGGATGTCAGGTAAGTGTACGTATAGGAGGATACGTATTGGTAACGTACTCTGCTGACGTGCAGGATGAGTCTAGAGACACTGGAGGACACACAGAGACACCTGAGACATGCCGCGTACATCACAACCTTGAGACATGGCATGCCTGTTAGGAAACTGAGACATATCATTGATGCAATAAAATAGGGACATGACACAGATATATGCAAAAGTCAAGAGATTCCATAGATAAATAACAGATTGACATTCTACAGAAATACCCACGACAAGTGAATGATGCAGAAGTGATGAGACAGGATATAAAGAACATGTAATATGTTACCGATACATCAGTGCCACGTGAGCTGTTTATTGGTGTATACACCGTCCACGATTACCTCAGAGAAATCATCTAAGATAAAAGACCAGTCTAAGAAGACCTGAGAAGGTGAACTGTCTTCAAAGACACAGCTTGATACGTCGATGTCGTCGTAATGACTTTTATGGCTGCGCGCAGTCGCGATAATTTAACATGACGCTAATTTCATGATTTACAGTACATGTATATGTTGAGGAGACCACGAGCCGTCGTCATCTTCGTGTCTATTTATTGATCGTGCTCTGGTAAGGATACCTTTACAGCTGACATAACGATGGTAGGGCATATATATAGAACACTAGGTTATTTCCACTGTACCGTTGGTGAATCCAACCCAAAGACATTCCTAATTGAAGAACTGTCTCTGATTGTAATGTGAAGTGACGTGAGAACTTCTTCAACAGTTACTGACAAGTGGGCAAAGATGCATAATTATACAATTCACATAATGGTTTTTTTCTGATAATGAGAACATTTTAATACCTCATGCAAGTATTGGAGCGGTACAAGAGGACACATCACTGACAAGTGCAACTCCAGCGCGCTATAACAAGAGAGAAGTATTACTGCAGGCGACTGCATCTTGGCGTCTAGTACACGTGCCTAGAGTAGCACTGGGTGACATTAAACATGCCTTCACTATTCCGTGTTTTGTCCTTACAGATTTCTTCATTTATTTTTCATGTCAACTTGTCAACGTTGAAATGAGTAGAAATAGCTCAGCACGATGGAAATAGACTGTGTACACGATCATACCTGTCCACTCGACATGTGCATGGAAGTCGTGCAGTGTAAGAGACGCTGTGACATCGCTGCAACTATCTTAGGTCATGACAGATTTGTGCAGGATATCAGAATTAACCATGCATTACCGCTCCATACACACACACACACGCACGCGCACACGTGTGTGTGTGTGTGTGTGTGTGCGTGCGTGCGTGTGTGCGTGCGTGCGTGTGTGTGCGTGCGTGCGTGCGTGCGCGTGTGTGTGTGCGTGCGTGTGTGTGTGTGTGCGTGCATGCGTGCGCGTGTGTGTGTGCGTGCGTGCGTGTGTGTGTGTGTTTGTGTGTGTGTCTGTGTGTCTGTGTGTGTGTTGTGCCGCTAACATAACACGCCGAGGCGAAGAGGAACTTCATTACAAGAATTAACCAGTGATATTAACCACATACAGATTCAGATTATTGTCTGTATAGACCTATCTATGTTAACCACGTGGTGAAAAGGTGAATGACACGTGACTTCCGCTTCACTTTTATATTGCGTGGTTGTCAAGAATACTCTCCCTACAGTGCGTGACATTGAGGTCCACTTGATGCTATTTACTTGTTCATGCACCAGATATGAGAACCTTTCAGCTATACTCCAGACACATCTTAACGAAGGGAGGTAAAGGAAGAGCAGGCCATTGCATCGGTGTACCTTGTGACCCACTTTGTGTACAGTATGATTGAAAGTGGCCCAATTGATGGACATGTAGTTGAACGTTTTCGTTGGGCGCCACATCTGACGATCGGTTCACAGATTAAATTCAAAGTAATCGATATCACTGACATTACACATTTATGTTACCTCTATGAATGCGCCTGTTAGAGCATCACAACTAATGACAGATAGCCCTTTGGATTTGCAAACCATGCTGGAATATTCACTTAGGTATGATGTTATAGTTTCTATCTCGGGAGAGACCTGTGATGGCCATGTGAGTGGGTTACTTATAGATTTGATTCGCTTGACTCGAGAGCTTGACATTTGATTGAGGTCCTCGCTAAAATTGCAGTTTTATAAAATTACTGACTAACTTCAAAGAGGGGGTGGATAAATGACATAACATAAAATAACAGTAGAAGGATTTGGATAACGAAATTTATGCCTGTCCTGGCGTTTTGATTTTGCGAAACTCCTGATATTATGTTCAATCAAATTTGCCTTCGATATCTAATCATACTTTGGTTATACATTCAATAGTGCCAACGATTAACATTAATGAGAAATCCACAGTCATCAATTTAGAACCACGAAACAAATGTCAACAAATCTGAAACTGTTAAAACAGAATTTGCGATAAAGTTCAAATGAAACAATTGATCTATATTTAATAAATCAATTTCATCGACTGATGCGTAATATTATCATCGTGCCAAGGGAAACTCTAATATTAAAGATGGTTAAAGGTTTTTCAATGGCACACATCACTAATTTTATATTTAATAGAATTCCAGAACCAAACATTTTATTGTTGTGCTAACGTTCACAACATATTACAGCAACTTGGATTTGAGGATCCGTTTTGTCATTTCAACAGTTTGAGCAGGAAACACGTTAATGCACATGTGATCTAAATCTAGGAGATATCTGTGGAGATAATTTATTTGTCGATGCTCAGAAAACTAAACAAAACCAAAACTGGTTTGATAGTAGTAACAGACAGTAGGGATAGGGCAATAATACTGATTTGTACCGGAAACCGAATATTGAATGCGAATACGATAACTAATGGACATTGAATCCAATGGGCATAGCCAAATATCCTAACGTTGATGGTCAGTTTAGAATAAGCCGCCATTTGTCCAAAGCAGGTAGATCAGGAATAAACTGACGATCAGACGTCACGATGAAGTGTCGTATTGCTAGTGGTGAGGCTCTGTGTTATGAAGGCTGGCGTGTCTTCATACCTCTGTGACAAGGTTGTAAGTACATGCATTCCTCTGTGACAATGTTGTAAGTATGCAGACTGATGTGTTAACACCAGGGACTGGTGGACAACGCTGACGTAATATCTCTTACAATACATATCATGGATGTTCTGCAGACCGTATACGTTCTATATATGTTGTATTAGATATAGGAATTAGTTTCACTGTTTGCTTGAATTTCGTTAGGAGAAGAATGATAGCGTCAGAATGTCATCTAGCAATTCTCATAAAACGGATCGTAGCGTTGAGAGACACAATTCACCGTGCGTATATAGCAGTCATCACTCTCGTAGCGCTACGAATGTTTCGTTGAACTGTGTCCAGATCATTACCTAGCTATCTACAAGATCCTCTCGTCTCATGATGGATTCTACCACCAGCCGTGTATCATGGAGCCGAGGGTGAGTGTAGACAGACTCATACGTCACGGCATATTGGTGTGAGATAACGCATTAGTAGAATCAGAAAAACACATGTCCTGATGCCCCATACATAACAATCAGCGTCTGTGGGTGGCTGGTCGTGGCATCAGTTGCGCTGGTATTACACGGCGACATGATGGCATCTGTCTTACAGGTAGAGTACAGCAGTGCATCAACTACAGCATTACAAATAATTGTACTATTTGTAATAATATCCTTTTCCAGACCTGCGTTTATGGAGCATGTCACAGTTTACCAAAGGCGGTGGTGAAGTATAGTCCTTTCAAAATTCAAGGATTACACATGTTCTAGTATTTCTCCTCTCATGCCTTTCTATATGTTATGTAATATAATATTATTATTAATAATCATGGCTACTTATTCTTCTTAACGCCCAGGGTATCATTTCACAAACTCTCTTATACCATATAATTTATCGGCAAAGAGAGCGCTATGGACTCTTAGTGGATAAGAGATCTTCGTAAAGGGAAACACTGGAGGCTGTGCAACAAACTAACAGTTCAAGTGCTACAAGATTATCCTTCACATGGCCATAGTATCCTATTGGGTACCCATTTTCTGCTGGTGAACAGAGGTATATTCGAACTAAACCACTCGCATAAAGCGACACCACACGTTTTTCATCTGGTGTCTCATTGTGGGGCAAGAGCCAATTCTAGATACGCTCAGCAATATGTTATGCTATACCCAATCTAGATTTCAATGACCATAGTCTACACTCTATGCATGCTCTCCTGACAGCGATAACACATCAGTCTGTGCTATACGCTGTCGCACTACGAGGGTTTTCGTGTGTTCAGCATTATACGGAATTTTATTGGTGCCGGTTGCAAAACGGTGCAATATGTTCAATTTAGAAACTATCATTTAACGATTGATATCGTCTAAATTCCAAACAGTAGACCTTTTAGTCCTTAAAATATAAGTCAAAGTACCGTTTCCTACCAATCGATTTGGTACCGTTTTCGATTTTCGTCAATATCGTGAGCCGTTTTGGATGTTGCCGTTTTGCGCCTGCACCCATCAACTAAAAATAACATGAACCAATGAAATTCATTATAATGTTGAACACGCGAAACCCCTCGTAGCGTGTAACACAGACTGTTGTGTTCTGGCTGTCAGGAGAGGATGCACTCTATGTTGATGCACCAACTGTTGTAGGATTGAAAGGTCATTGTATGTGCCACTGCAGCCATTCCACGTGTTCCTGCCTTCCACTTCCTACCGATTGATAGATGGATCAATACGCCTTTAATGTTACCCAAATGTTCAAGTTTTCTGTCCATGAATATTACGTGTAAACTTTCAATCAGCACTGCCTCTGCGCGCGCACCCGTGTGTGTGTGTGTGTGTGTGTGTGTGTGTGTGTGCGTGTGTGTGTGCGTGTATGTATGTATTTGTATGTGTCTGTTTGTGTGCGAGTGTGTGCGTGTGTATGTGTGTAGGTATGTATGTGTGCGTGTGCGTGTGTGCGTGTGTGTATTTCATGTGGGTATGTCTATGCATATACTTTTGTTTTTGTGTACGAGTGCATTACAGAAATGTATAAAAATCGCCAGGAGTCAGAAGAAGCCTGTCGTGAAGAGCACAAGACAATAGAAAGCTATTTTCAGAGTATTATAACCTCCACGAGTCAGGAATATCTGCTGATTGATCCCTTCTACTGTACCAAGATCACTTCCGGAAATAATAAGTTCTGCTCATTTGAAACACCCACGCTCAGAGATCAGCCTACATTCTTGGGTATCCTTTCACAAAGCTCCAGTATCTACTACGAGACCATAGCGCTCTCATAACAGTGCATTAGCTATCGGCAAAGCGAGCGCTATGGTCTCCTAGTAGCTAAGAGAGCTTCGTGAAGGGATACCCTGGATATTAATACACTATATAGTACTTTAGTAAACTGTTCAGTTAGCGGCACAACACACAGTGACAGTGCTATCTGTGGCTGGATATGCTAAGGAAGACTTCTCGACGACAGCATAGCCGGTGGTATTAAAGTTGCGGTTGCACTATTAGTATTATTACTTTCCAGAACTCTGTAATTAACTAACCTGGTCAAACATGATGTCCCTAAACGGAATACTGAACCTGATGAAAACTAACCAATTAGAAAGAAAATATATTTTTAATTAATTTCTTAAATGAAATGTCCAATACATAATATAATTAAATGTTTAATGTTTTCCTTATTTATGAATATGTTTATTTCCAAATTATGAAAGTCTTTCAAATAATGTATCACTAATGTACATCAATACGACTGTATATATTTCCTATTTAATATTGCCGGTATAATTAAAAAAAGGAAGATGTTTTTGTGATTTTGTTGTGAAATTAATGCACACTATGTTAATATGTATTGATTATATCATTCTTGTTCGTATTATTATTATTATCATCATCATCATCATCATCATCATCATCATCATCATCATCATCATCATCATCTGTGGAAGTGGTATCATTCTCAGTGGAGACACTTTTGAATTACCTTAATGACCATCACATTTTACTTGACGTACATGTAGGACATGGACAATGGCTCTATGCTGGTCAGACCGATCTGAATGTACATCTCGATGTTCTCACTTCCCAAACCGGAAGTAGCTGTGTGGTTATGGTGATAGGCTGGCAGACCGGCGTGTTTGTGGAATCTCTGATCGCCATCGTAGTGTACTCGTAGTGTCTTCGTAGTGTCTTCGTAGTGTCCTCGTAGTGCTCAGAGTGCTCAGAGTGCTATATGGCCAAGGGCGGCATGACGTCACTGCACGTTCTTTCTACTGGCACCGACTGACACACACAATTCACTTTAACGGTCAACAACTCTCCAAGGCTATACGTGTGCTAATGTGGCCATCTGTAAGGGTTTGCACCAAGACTCGAGGGGAACATGCACACTCACATAGACGACACGACAACCTATCTATAACCAATGGGAGACAGTCGGCAAGAACCGTCATTTCTTAACTGACCATCTTCTATATGGGCGAGTGCTTGATCGATAGAATCAATTGGTATGTTTTATAATTGATTTTGTTTTCTTTGCTAACTCAAGTATAAACGATTTTACAGTACTTGGTAAACTCATGTGAACTGCATAGATTGCGACAATTCTTATAATTTCTTTGAAGCTGTAGCGACGTCAGTAAAAGGCCACGACCAGGTACGTGAGTAAGACGACAGCTTACTACTTACCACAGGTGTGGGCATGCGCATTGCGCGACAGTAGTTAACGTCCACGACATGGTAACAAGCTTGAAAGATCTGAGGTATTCGTTAAATAGCATTCACAGACAAGTGAACCTGACGTACAAGCAAAAAAGTAAACGTACATGGTAAACTGAACCACTAATATAATTCAAACTTGCAAAGAAATTGCTTACACAGACTTACACAAACACAATTAAACTGAATTTTCCACAAAGTTATAAACGAGAAGTTTCCCGATTGTCGACGTAGGTGAACATGATCAAAGCAGAACACTTATTTTGTTTAAGGTCCATGGTCGCAAATGGGTGACGGATTCTACTACAGCTATTAAGGCTACTCTGGGAAACTGGAAACATCCAGCAACCTATCTAGATTCTGTCGGCAAAAAAGTTTGATTTTTTTTTACTAAAACGTTAACAAGTGATTAGTGCACGCTACAGTATGGAGTCTACCATGGCATCGCGAAGCACTCGAATCCACAATGAGACCAAAATGCTCTAGAAGAGATCGCTACGACAGTGCTTATGGTCTCGTAGTAGATGCAAGAGCTTCGTGAAACGTTACCCAGCATGTCATGTTGCCTGTGGAGTGGTATTGACCGCTGTATAGTTTACCTCCAATAGATCACGTAATAAGGGGAATCCATAACTTGTAGTTTATGAGGATCTGTTCCCGTGAGATTAAATTATAAAACGAACCTGACCTGCCTAGCGATAATCACACGCATAATGCATCATTGATTTGCAATATACAATGTTTGACATTAAGTATCTAAAGTAAGTCGCTGCTGACAACCAATACAAAAACACACTAACCTTTATCTAAATGGTCTAGTCACTTGTAGTTAACTCAGCGATATATCAATTGTAACCTATCTGCACTAGAATCTCGGCAACACGGTCTTTACTCTTTACACTACTTTCAACATTGAATGCACATCACCACCTTGACACAGCACAAACTCGAGCATTCACAAAGCGGCAGATCTAAAGTACTAGAGAGTTCCTCATCAGCGTCCGAGCGGTTGATCGCAATCCCAGGTGCCGAGAATGGTACCATGTTCCTTCGTTCACCAGCTAAGTGTGATACCCACCAGCACAGCTAAGTGTGATACCCACCAGCTAAGTGTGATACCCACCAGCTATATAAGTGTGATACCAATCAGCTAATTGTGATACCCATCATCTATTTACGAAGGTCTGCAGATGAAAGCGGAATGTGTTCTAATAAACTGAAATTACAGCATTCTAAGATATTATTTTGAAAGACCGAGGATATCCTCAAAACGTAACATGGTAGAATGTAACATTCGACAGTTACAACCATGGTTTTGCGTGAGGTCCTTGCTACAAATAACACATTGATACTGAAAATATTCAACATACACACGACTGCTTTTTTTACCGAATCGATCTTTAATAAATTTTATAATCGATAGATAGTTGTTTGACCTAACCCTGTTTGTGATTGACGGAGGTTACCTAGGGCTAGCAGTGGCATTAAAAGCGAGTAAGATAGATAGTTGTTTGACCTAGCCCTGTTTGTGATTGACGGAGGTTACCTAGGGCTAGCAGTGGCATTACAAGCGAGTAAAGTGACTGGTTTCCTTCTGTCTCCTGTTGACGTATTACAACACGGACCGTGATGGAAGGCTGCACGTCGAATACCATCCACAAGCACCTGTACTGATCATAAAGGACGTATCTCCGCGCTTTAATTACGAAACAGAAAAACATATCTTTAGTCTCATTGATAACACACTGGTGATCTGTTTGTCCGTTAGTGGGTTTCACCCGCGGCGTGTCAGTGTGCAGCATGTAGTGACCTGCAACGCCCGTGGCGCATAGTACTGCAGTAGGCCTAACAGTGCAACTGGTGCAGATGAACCAGAGATAATAGCCGACCTTTGCTATCCATTGGATCCTATTATTATCATCACCACAGAACGGTTATTAATGTTGACTGTCACGTTGTTGACAGTGTCATGAAGTACTTCTATCCCGAAAATGGAATTTCCCTCCGGCGAAATCTATGTTAAACCGAATTAACAAAGTCACCATGGATGCGTGCGCCACATGCGATTGCTGACGTTGACCTTTATCAATGACGGTGAGGTACATGTACACGTACGTATTGATGTCCGAGTCCGAGGATTGGGATCTAAAAGAAGATACTGTTTCCTATTAGCTTACACCTCCATGCATTACTGCTTCCTGGTAATAGCTGCTTTAGCAAAACACCGTTATTACACCCGACATAGCCTTTCTTTAATTAACTCACCGAACCGGAAAGTCGATATTTTCTTCTGTTCAAAATAATTGGAATCGTAGGTGGATGTCGTAAAGTCCCCTCTGTCAATGAGAATTAGTTTTTAAAAAAGAATTATTATAGGAAGATGATAGGCTATGTCCCTAACAAGCTTCTCAATTTAATGTAATGTAAAGATTGGACTTGGCAACTAACTTGTGAACAATTACATCACCTGTTACAATAAATACAGCATATCTATTCTTGATGTAATACAAACATTTGTAATCATGTTCAAAAAATTATTATTATTTATATGATATTTATGTTCGAAATATTTGTCAAAATGACATTGTATACTATTACGGACGGTTGCTTTTAAAAGAGAAAGAAAGAAATATAATTAAATCCACTAAATCGTTATTACCGCCATCAACATGAATGTTGCACGTTGAAAGCCTTGAGAATGATTTTGTGAGTACATATATGCATAGGAGATTACAAGAGACTTAGTTCAAGTAAACACTACCAGAATATACACACCATAAAGGGTTAGTTGCACTCTATACAAATGTGTATGCATTGCATGTGACTTAATTGTAGAGATTACTAAAAAAAAACACCACACATTAAATTGTCCCTGGCATTCTATACAGTGGATACAAGAACTTAGTTATTCTGGGGTGGTCGAGAATGGGAGCTAGAAATATATCTGCTGATCGGCAAGTTTGTATTTCTATAAATCCGCTGGTGGCGAAAGTATACCCGAGACTTGGACCGCGGGTATTTCACGGAAACTTTGTCTTTGGCTCCAACATGAGAATATCTACCAGTGGTACACGGCATCAGGTATAGTGATATAACCTGTCTAACTGTCAGTTGTATTAATATAACTTGTCTAACCTTTAATTGCAGTGATATAACATGTCTAACTGTTAGTTGTAGTGATATAACATGTCTCGCTGTCAGTTGTAATGATATAACATGTCTAACTGTCAGTAGTAGTGACATAACCTGTCTAACTGTCAGTTGTATTAATATAACCTGTCTAACCTTAAGTTGTAGTGATATAACATGTCTAACTGTTAATTGTAGTGATATAACATGTCTAACTGTCAGTAGTAGTGACATAACCTGTCTAACTGTCAGTTGTATTAATATAACCTGTCTAA
>JAULBP010108211.1:0-10238 GCA_032355345.1 Lepetodrilus pustulosus | reverse complement strand
CAACGCCGCACTTGTGCTCTATTTCCTATGGTAAAAGATGCGCCAATATTTATGAAAAATGGTGTCTAGACGTCAATATAGCGTAATGCATATGGAGTGATAGATGTCTGGATTTCTGGACTAGGTCTAGAGCAGCTTTATGATTATTTCACTTGTGTCACGGCTTGTAATTTTACAGCAAGAGGATACCCTTTTGTAATTAGCCTGTGAGCAGCTGCTGATACTGATGAACCAAGCATGATAACTACATTGCCACTGTACAGACAGTCGTCGCAAATGGGTGAAAGATTCCCGCAGCGACGTTAAACTCCATATTCACTCACTCACTCACTGTACAGACAGTGCTTTCTACCATGTTCATGTCGGATAGCTAACTTTCGCAGATCTTCAGAACGGGTTCAAACTCAGGCCCTTTGGCTCCGACCATTTACCTCAAATTATTGATGCCAGCATGATACCTAATTTAATGGGTTTGTTTTTAATTGTGGGTTTAGAGGCACTTTCAAGATTGTTTCACTTATATGACAGGTACACTGCAGCGTGTTCTCGGCTGTTGGTCCAGTACAAGGCTGCCTTCAAACAGGTTCAGAGCGACTTCCCCACTATTGAAGACTTCCTGAAGAAATACAGGGTAATTGATAGGGGCAGTAGATGGAGTAGTTGATACATACCATCAGCTTTCTCAGTCACATATAGTCGTCGCATGGGTGAAAGATTCCTGCAGCGATGTTAAACTCCATAATTGCTGTCATAGTATTTACTGATGGTCCTAGGAATCTTGTATGAAGCTATAACTGTAACGTCAACCGATGCAACAATGTCTAGCTAAGGGTAGAGTTCGCCATTTTGTACAAGAGACTCATAATTTATCAGACTAGTACTACAGAAGCAATGTCTCGATGAGAATTTTATTAGTTATACGTTTAATTAATACATTCAATTTCAAGGAAAATCAATGAAGTTGTGGCTAGAGTTCAATTAAAAAATACAGTGCCCCCTCGATATAACATGGTCTGATGCACCACGGATTCGGATATAACGCGGGGTCAGATATGGATCCCAGTTCCCCCCCCCCGTTATTTTCCTTTATTATCGTATAAGGTAGGTACTATAACATGTGGGGTATGTCATGGACCCCAACTTCAGCGTTATATCAAGGGGACACTGTACTCTCGTTTCTTTTCCATGAATATATCGTTTCATAGAAGTATAGTGATGAAATCACCCGATCATTATTTTGTAAATTCTGTCCTTTCTTTTCCAGCTGGATTGTCCTGGTGCAAGTCAGAGGATAAAGGAAGATCGTCCTATCACAATTAAGGACGACAAAGGAAATACCAGCAAATGTATTGCAGATATAGTTTCAGTAAGTCAGCTCTACTTTACCAACATTTTAACAAACGCTTGATATGATACGACTCAAAGTTATATTGAGACACTCCGTGAATAATTTTATATCAGAACCTGTAAGAAATTGTGATGTATTGAACCTGCTGATTATTGAATGTATATTTTTTAATTGTTTTATTTTTCTAGCTCTTCATCACAATAATGGACAAACTTCGTCTTGAAATTCGCGCTATGGATGAGGTAATTATATATTTGTTTATCCTTTAACCCTCTGAATGCTGCAGGTAACCGGAGATGCCCTAAATAGCTGTGCCTGTGGCTAATCGAGCAGGGAGAGGGTTAAATATAATGCTTTTGCCACACGTGCAGATTTGGGTGAAAAACCTTAGTTGCTTAATGTTTTGCTTACAGTAAATCGTTTTAATATGTCGATTTAAAGAAATCATGATTAACATTAATGTATTGTGATTCATAACGTAATCTTTGTCCCTAGATTCAACCCGACTTGCGAGAACTGATGGAAACTATGACTAGATTGAGTATATTGCCATCAGATTTTGAAGGAAGAGAAAAAGTTTCAGTATGGTTAGTTTCCTGGGAAATAGTATTTCTATTAGGAATAACATTTTTTAGAGTTTGTTTTATTTGATTTAAAAACTTACAATCATGGTTTGTTGACATATTTCATGGTCAAACTAACATACATGAAAGTGTGTACATTTGATTTATCTACACGTGAATATTGGGCAAGTCTATATTTTCCACCACTAGTTTACAATATTTTCATGTTGACAAACTGTCGTCTATTCTAGGAATAGTCCATTATTACTACTGGTATTGTCAGTGATAGTCTAAGAAATAATTATGTTAGTCTGTAAACACGGTCACACTACTTAATGGAGGCCATTGTGACTACTGGCATTAGTGGCGTTTTATTTTCCCAAACCGGCGTATCACATGACCGCAAGATGGCAAATAAAACTTGGCTCAGTCGATTAAGTAAACTGTTTTCTTTCCAACCGGACTCAAGCTGAATATAGCAGAGATGTGCCGGTCACCAGATATCGGCGCAAGCGGCTCACTTCGGCTAGAAATTTGCCGGGTAGCTTGTCAAATAAAATAGCCTAGCCGGCAGGAGACCAAAGCGGTGCACTTTTTCCTAGCCGGGTTGGCAAATAATACACCACTATTGTCATACGCGAGCATGTTTTTATCACTAACATAGACTGAGAGATAAGTTTATTACACTGAGGTACATAACATCTATAACTGTGGACGTTTTCCATCAGGTTGGAGACACTGAGTGGGATGCAAGCTTCGGAGGAACTTAACGACGGACAAGTACGACAGATGCTGTTTGATCTGGAGGCTGCTTACAATGCGTTCAACAGGGTGCTACACGATCACTGAGCAAACGTTCCAGAAAAATCAGAAAATATACATATGACACTGTGATTATGTTTAACAACTTGGGAACTGGCTGATTGAAGTAGCTTGTGAAAATGTTTACAGTAATCAAATTAATCAAGATATTCCAATCGGATTTCCTTCTTCACCGTCTCCAAGGGTATGGATCTGGATCTGAAAGAACTTAGATGGCAAATGTTATGGTTACCCTGTTTCACACATTGCCTGCCCATGTGTATCCTGTCAGCCAATCAGATGTAATGTTAGCTAAACCTTTAGGCCAATCAGTGACAAACTAATATATAAAACTACTTGTTTGATGTTATTCCCAAGTAAAAAACATATAGAGGTACATGTACATGAAGTTTACTGATGACATTTGTTACATTTTGTGCACAATGACTTTATATACCATGTACCAGGAAATATTTGTGAGGTTATTTTGCTTGTAACTATAGGATCTATCTCAAATTGCTTGTGTGTAAGCCGGGTGCAAATATCTAGTTGTGACACCCTCAAATAATTTGTCTCCAAACTCGATAAATTAGCTGCACCTCAATTTGTTTTCGGTATTATGTATATGACTTTCATGCAACACGAAGTTGACTTCTTGGATATGTTAATTAAATATAATATGATGTAAAGATTCAAGGCAATGTATTTTTGTCATCAGGTTACAAGTTATAAGTATATATACTAGTCAATTACAACATCGACATAATCATTCTTACTTTGTTTTCCCCGATTTATTGCAAACCTTTATTCTTTTTATTCGGAATTATTGACAAAATGTTATTAGCCAAGTAACCAAAACAAATATTCTTTCAATGTTTTAAAGGCCTACATGATGGTTTCCATTACATGATAACATTGTATTTCATTGAACTTAATAATGTGAATATACAGTGTTTGTGGTGTGGTGTATTATATTCATAATACTGTACATATACTTGAACTGAATATTTTGAGCTAGCACATTCCAAATATGTGCAGAAAATGCATGCGGTTTTAGCAAAGTAATGCAAAATAGATTAACACATTATTAGCTCAATAGTGCCTCAGACTTGTTGGTCGTGTGCTTTGATACCATTGACACCATTAACACATGTATGTATTGTGCATATTAAAAACTCCGAACTGACTTGTTCTTGTAAATAGGAAAATAGTGTCCACCAAACCATTGATGCTGAATTCAAGTACGGTACTTCACATTACAAAATATTTGGTTATTTGGAATTATTTTATTGTAATCTCTTCTAATCTGCTGTGATGTAATGAATTTAGAAACATGATAACAAATTGATCTCAAATTTTTCTTAATAAAGTGCGTCCAGGACGCGTAGCAAAATATTCATGCGTCCAAACTTGCATTTGTTTGCGTATATGAAGCAGGATTTTATTGTGTATTGCTATCGTAATACTTGATGAGGAACATTCATGTGTACATGTCAATGGCATCAAAGACAGAAATACTGCAAATTTTCCATTGTTTGATGAAGAAATAACATCAATATTGAACATGCTGAAAACCAGGATTATTTAACCCGTCTTATGTTACAATGTACTTGTGTTGCATTCTACATATAATATAGCCATCGTCTCTTGTAACTTATTTTGTAACATACATGTATTTGTTTTATTGTGAATAAATGAAAAATATATCGCAATTTTTATGAACCAATAATGATAGCAGCATTGACATAAAGACAGCAGGATGATGTCAGATTGGTAATATCTGCAAATATTGATGTCGGGGCCCAGAGTTTATTAAACTTTAAGTATGACTTCAAGCTCAACTCGAATATTGTCACAGTTTTTGTGTGCAAAACTGTTTTAGTGGAAATCATACTCAAATCGTTTTATGATCTCAGCCCAGTGGCTGCTTTGCCTCGTATGGCATAGTGGTTAGAGCATCAGCCCTGGAGAATGGTAGGTCTGTGGTTCGAGTCATGGCATCCCAGGACATTATAATCATGGTAATGGAAGATGAACAAGTAACAGCAATTCATTGATACAGAAAAATAAACAGATTTATTTAATTTCACTCAAATCAGTCATAATTGTATGCCTGATCACATGACTTGCTATGGTAACACAGACATAAGAGAACATTCAAAAATAACATCTAGGAAGCTGCTGCACAGATGCATAGAATTACAACATTTTGATTCAAAGCTTTAACAAGTAAATAGGGAGTTGGTTTCATTGTGCTCACAAAATAATTGCATTAAAATCATATACAACACCGACGTTCAGATATTTGGACATCTGTTTAGCAAGAGAATGTCAAAATGTTTAAGAAGCAAAATGCAATTTTAATTGGGTTGAACACAATGCATGCACACGGGAGGACTAACTCTGACAAATATATCATAGAGGACAAATGCATCAGAGCGTATGTGTCGCCTAGAAATATAGTAAATAGTAAATCTGAAATGTAAACTATAAAAATATTTCTAAAATAAAAGTATTAAGTAATAGTCATAAGCCGCACTCGATTCACAATTCCCTCAGTTCCAGGACTGGAATCGCAATCGAACCCCTGGAACTCAATCCTGTCAGTCCTCTCAGAATAGGTGGCGACGGTGGTGAGAGCAGAATCGTGACTACCTCAACACATTATCAATGACGGTTGAATGAATATCCTTGAATGCTGGAGGAAATAGGTTAGTGGAATGATATGTGTTACTTTTATAACATAATTTAGGGCAATATATAAGCTCCGACAATGCAAATCCGGCGTTCAAGTCTGATATTCCTGCTGATTCAATATGCTGAATTAGTTATGTCAAATTGAACTTTATGAATATATAAATGATGTTATTATCAGTGCTTCAGATTAATTTTGGTCCGTTACGCATTTGAACGAATTCAGTTCTAGAATCGTGAATCGAGCACGGCCATAGCTGTTTTAGCAATGGACAGATTGTGGAAAACTTTAAACAGAAATATTAGAGAAATTAAAAGGGAATGAAAAATACAGATATTTGTTAAAGTAGTCTGGGAACAGTTTGAGAGAGTATTACAAAGTACAGTAGTGTTTGAGAAATGGGCTGGTGTTAATCAATGTTGGAAAGATTGAAACATGATCAGCTGGTTGAGTATTATACATTATTGTAGATCACGATGAGTTAATATTCTCCGTACTGGTCCAGTTATCGTTACATTATTAACATGCTCCATAAACTTAGTCTGAATATACCAACATTTCTAAAATGCTAGCAGCTAGAGAGCAATTACAAGGTTTTAAATCAATAGATAGGGTTAAAATGGACTACAATATACCATAACAGTTAACAGGAAGGTTTAAAAATAAATAATTGGAAATTATGTATTTATTCAATTATTAAAGCAAGTGAATGTATTTTTTCTACTTTCAACTTGGTAATAAATATTATATAATTATTTGTGATTGTATGCCTTTAACATCACGACCACGGGAGCCAAAGTAAATGTACTAACTTCCATATTTAATAATGTTATAACAAAATCTAGACATTTATGATTTTCACATTTTAAATTGAAATATATGTCAGAAATAAGTTACATCCACAATCTTTGCGAAATTCTACCAGAATACATAGTAACAAAATAAATACAGACAGATAGTCCATGCACTGCCTAGTACTAGGCTTAGCACAAGTAGTACACGTGGTGACTAGATATTCAACACAATCTCGCCTTTCTCCAGTGTCAACCCCTGAAATGAAACATTGTCATCTTGTAGACCTACACCAGTCTTCATGCACTACTGTAGACTGACACTAATCTTCCTGTGACAATCTAGGATACTTTATCTTCTCACGATACTGTGGACGGCTTCACATGATAATAATGTAGACCGACACTTAATCTTCACACATGAATGTGACATACCATGGATACTGTCGACCATCACCACATGACAGTGTAGACCTTCACATGACAGTATAGACTTTCACATGACAGTGTAGACCTTCACATGACAGTGTAGACTTTCACATGACAGTGTAGACTTTCACATAACAGTGTAGACCTTCACATGACAGTGTAGACCGACACTTGTCATCTGTAGACTGGCCCTAGTCTTCACAATGGTCACATGTTTCCTGGAAGCTGTCTATAGCCTCAAGCCTCGTAGTTTCATCAGCGGTCTGACAAGAAGCTGTGGTTTTATCTTGGGTTTAGGTGGAATGACTTCATTCTCGCTCTCGCTGGTTGGAAACCGGCGATAATATAAACTGGGGTACGTCTTGGAGAACTAGAAAAAACATGAGAATTCTTTGATCGAGATGAAAAATATATCACATATAATATATCTATTGATAATAATGCATCAAGTTGATAATAATCAATGTAATTATTTGATTAAAAATATTGTCAGTTGTTATCCATTGGAAAAGACAAAGTAGTTGTCACCCCTTAAAGACATATCAGTTGTCTTCCCTTGAACACCGGTCACTTTAGTTTGATGCAAGTATGCTACCGGTACTTCCTTTCCTCCATATCGGGAATTTTTACTATTAATGATAATAGTGTTATAAATATGTGTGCTAGCTTTACGGTTACCATGTTATTTATCTTAAATTTGTACATGTATTTGTATATATATTTATTACATATTTGGTATTTCATCATATGACATGTTGAAAACAATTTGTACTTACCATGCTTACCTCAAGCTGAAGCGATCAAAACAAACTAAACCCATACACAACACCAAGCTAATCTACTTCTACGACAACTAGGCGTGAGTGATAATGTGAACAATTCTGTCACTGACAACCAGGCTGTATCTGTAGTGTACAACGCTGTGGTCATAGACTCCTTAACTAGTGGACGTTCAATTCTGGCCATACCCGCAGATCAAATGTCTGATAGTAAATGGGGCCACAAGACTTTGATAGCCGAACGAGAACATTAATCTAGATATGTCCCACTTTTTATGCATGAGTAATACTGTAATTATATTTCATTTTTATTTATTTTTTTTGTAATGGGGTTTATAGTCGCTTTCTAGAATCTTTCACTACCATCACGACTTGTCAGTTTAGGGCAGGAGGAAAGCCGCAACATCCGTAGCGCTGAATGTTGCAGTACTGAATGTTGCTGGTACTGACAGACCAAGGATGATAACTGTAGTGGTACTCTACAGACAGTGCATCCTATCAATATCGCGTCAGAAATGTAACTTATGCGAAATTGAAGCTGGGCCTCCATGGGGCGGGATTTGAACTCGGTACATTTTGCTCCGAAGTCCAATTTTCTATCACTGCGTTACATCCCCCCACTAACTCCTAACATCGCCACTGGAGCGAGTGATTATTGACTTCAACGTTGCTGCAGGAATTTTTCACCCATTTGCGAGGATTCGTCACTGGAAGCACGCTATGTACATGCGACAGTGCCCACGAGCTTGGGTCCAGCTCAGTTAACAATATTTGATAAAATAATGTGTGAAAACAACTTTTCCCTTCCAAATTAAACATGGAGACATGAAGTATAAATTAATGGTTAGTGAATCCATTCATAGTGAATGAAGCTCACATTCCAGCTCGCACTATAGATAACGCTTGTGTACGTGGGGTAGTGAAAAATGTAAATAAAAACAAAGTCCATGGACTTGAAACATCATGGTTGTGCGGAAGTTCCAGTCACGCGATGACTGGAGGCTTCCATAACACGTGACTTTACTGGACTGGCTTCCTTTACTCTTTGCGCAGTGGCCGGGTCATTCCGTTTACATATTCGGATGCCGGTTAGCGACGTAGTTTTAAGAAGAGATCACAGTCAGAGGGATGTCAAAGCGACATCATGTACTGTTCACCTTTACACAATTTCCCCTTGTGTGGATAATAAAGATTGTCTATCTATCTACACAGCTAGCAAGGATACAAACATAAATGTGCACAGACTAAAAAAGTATCAGAGGAAATAAATAATTAAATCTTAGCGTACAAATGAATATTTAAAACATGTAATAATGCACAATCTAGTGCATTTCTAAGAAGGGGGGGGGGGGAGCGAGAGAAAGAAACGGTGGGTGTGTATCTGTCACTGATTCGACTGAATATGTAATATTAATATATTGGTTTGGATATTAGCCAATTCATTAATAAATACATGTATAAAGTTCTTGTCTTCGCCCGCAAACAAGGCTTTGCCTTAGGTCACATTAGATGGATTGCATTCCATCCCGTTTATTAATGTCCTAATGATTTCAGTGATTAGTTCAGCGCATTGAGATCTGCAGCAAACTTTTGTTGATGCACATTGATTACTACCTTCCCCTGTAGTTAAATGGTGCCCATATAGATAGCAAAACAGTAATCGGAGGCACTTCTTCTGTTCTTAGCTACAGCCGCTAGGAAAACAACTTGAAAAAGCAGTAGTCAGATGTCAACTAGTTTCCATGCATAGTAAATTAGCAATGCTTCTGATTAATCTAAGAGCGAGTGTTAATTGGCTTGTATTTATGTCACTTAATAAGCACAATATCATAGCAACAGGTACATAACAAAAAATGGGCATTAGAATCATAAGAATTTGTAAAGTGTAAAAGTTATACGAAAATTTCAATCACACATGTGAGATTCTGAGAACACCGCATCATGATTAGCGCTAGTTTTTGACATTCAAACATCATCTGGCCCCAGTATCCGTGAACAAATTTGATTACTTATGTAACAGAAGTGACTTGTAGATTATTAGACTAAACATCGAGTTCGAAATTGCTTCGTCTAGTTAGAATATATTTGTTGAAATCATAAACATGCCTGTCGAACGCACCTGAGCGACGTGAAATGCGCATGTCTTGGATATATTGAACGCAAGGGAAGTAATCGAAACGTTCAACCATGTCACCCAACACAGCAACGATGTGTTCGAATCTGCCGTAAATAATATACTTTCTGCCAATTAGTTTGTTTTAGTGTTAATTTTAGAATTTAATTATACCATAGTTTGCCTTAACATGTCACCCACCGTACAATTCAAATAGACCATTAATTATCAGTTCACATGGTCCACCCATACTATAGCCAGGTACCATATGGGTAAGATATTCCCGCTGCGATGTAAAGCAATAATTCAATCAATCAATTTAAGTATCATCGGATGACATAGGTATCATCGGATCAGATGAAATTTGGAATGTTAACTGAACAAAATGGCTGCTTGGGTTATATAAGGGAGAGCGGGGTAGCGCGCGCCCCTTAACGATACTGCGCGATTACATTAACCATACATGTTAGAAAGTGTGGTTATTGTTTACCTGAAGTATCAGGGTTAGGTCTCTCTTTTGGTCAGAAGATTTCCAGTTTATGTGAAATAGATAATGTGAAATTTTAAGAAAACGGTAAAAAAAAATTAGGTCACTTTGCCCCGACTACGGGGCATAGTGCACCGGTGGACACTTTATCCCATGTTTGTGATATTATACATTTTTCACTAATCTACAGTAAACTAGAACTTGGAAGAACGTGTGAAATATGCAAAATACT
>JAULBP010108200.1:0-10239 GCA_032355345.1 Lepetodrilus pustulosus | reverse complement strand
AAACGTAAATAGTCTCAGACTGAAATTCGTTTGGTCATTATCTAGGTCTATCAACCGTGATTGTATGCCTTTAACATACGCGAAAGTTGTAATTTTTTCACAAAGTATTTCTGCCGAAATTTGAATGTTAATAACCGTGTCGCATTAAATTGATTAAAGAATGTTTGGATGAAATCCATCTCTTAAAACAGATCGCAAGACTTAGTATAGAGAAAACAATTTAACAAGGGACGAAGCAGAGTTTAAATTGTATTCAATTTACTTGTAAAAATGGAAGGCTTTGCAGAATTCAGGTTTCAGGGCTGTAGTCATTACAGAATCGATCATGGAGTCCGACCATAATGATTGGCAACTCAAGCAAGATAAAACTCTGGATGATGAATGGTGATCGATCAAAACGTTGATGTCACATTATGTGCTTTATAATAAATCGGATAAAATCGTATTTTTTCACTGTTAAAACAGAACAGAACCTCTATCCACTCAGGCCTAGAATATCGTCATATGACGTACAAACATATTATAAAACAGAACATGGTAATCGCAGACAGGGATTTGCTAGGATGTTTTTCGTTTCATAGAGTTCATGACAATATAGTACGCAATACACTCAAGAGTTTAAATACCCTAGAAAGGCGTTAGTTTGAGACTCTCTACGAAAGTAAAGTTTGTTCAAGAGACGATTAAAGTACATGTACACATTTTGAGTAAATGTTTCCTAAAGCCACCAAATATGAAAGTATAACCATGCATGTCACAAGCCTATATAGTCTTGTTTTTATATTTGAAGAAATGAATGCCACGAACGATGAAAACAATGAACGTCAATTGCAAGCAGTCATTTACAGTCATTGAACAAGTCTGCACTATCATATGCTCTTCTAATGTTGTGAGGGGCTATAAAGCCATACTCGCCTTTGTCCAATTTCTTTCCACATAATTATCTTAACATTGATTCTGGTATATTTCCGTTTTCATGACACTAAGACAACCCATTTCCTCTGTATGTAGGAACAAGGGAACGCTGTGTTAGACTTGTGATTGCTCGGAAGTGAATTACAGATATTGTTGGCAAAATACATTTGCCAAATACGTTCAATATCAGTTTGCATTGTATACAACGTATAAAGATAAATGTATTTAGTGTTGTCAATTAAGTGCAGAAGAATCAACGAGCCTTCGAGTAAATGGAATTACATGTCCACGCAGAATTCAGTAATTTTAGTATTTTTTGTGTGCTTATATGGAGATGTCGAATCCTAAAAAACTTCGAAATATATTTGGCAGAATAGCTTAATACGACGTGGCAGCTCATATAAACATACTAATCAGGAAAACTGGTTGCGGTCAAGCGGTAATAATACACATCATTGTTCTTTCATTGAATACGGAATCGAATTGTTCTTTGTAGCATAACAGTTTATTGGATTCCACTATTTGCTGGTTTGTTCCAATCCAACAAACTGTGCAGGAATCGCTTACTAGCATACGCGAATATACACTCGAATGAACTTCATTTCAATAGCTTTGAGAAAAATACATCTGATAATTACAACATTTCTTAGTTTTATTTAGCTCTTGAATGTTCTCGAGTTAAAATAAATGCTTCTAGCTGCACTCCAAGGAATCAACATTTTTATCTGACTTTTGACATATGGTAAAGTTCAACAAGTGTGCACAGAATTATTGATTATATTAAGTAAACGTAAGGAATTTTTTTAATGAATCTCTCGTCGCCAATAATACACCATAACGCTCTTGTAGTGAGCAGCACTAATGGTAGATACGAGAGCGCTATCAGCGTACATGCTCTATAAATGGGTACTAGAGCTTCATGAATTAATATCCAGAATATTCGTGACATATCTAAGACCCATCGTAAGTAATACGCGCAGGTAAGTGTTATAATAACACCGGTTTGAAGGTATAATATTATTCCTGTGGGCAGAAATACGAGAGGACATGATTATACTAGTACACCGGTCTTAATAAACACATATTATTTCCATATTATAGTAGAAAGTATTGGATTTACTTACGTAATTATATCTGAGATCGGGGTGGAGATAATCGATACCTGTAAAACAAAACCAATGCATGAATGAAACTTGTGTAAAACATCGCAGTGCACATTTATACGATTCAGATTTAGATATTGACGACAAGGTCTGTAATGTAAAGAAAACGAGTGGCCTATTAAGTTATTAACCAGTTTACAGATCACAAACATTGTTACTTCAAAACTATTTTTTAAATCATAAGAAATCTGAAACAATTGTCGCCAACGGCTTTGACAAGGACTAATTTGTGTAGAATGCATTGGAACACTGTTTAGTGCATCCCCTATAAACAGCACCAATAAGGACAGGTTCATGTCGGTACTGATTTTGAACGTGACCGGTATGTTCTCTTGTCTAGCCCACACGTTGATTTACACCAGGACTAGCATAATCATATACGAAATGACGCTAAGGTATTTTAGCCACTTTTTAAAGCATTGATACGGTCGGAGTTACGCCGCTTAGTTCAAGAGGACACACTGATCTATCCTGTAATCCGGAAGTACGTCCAGGTTTACATCATCTCGTGCTGTAGTAGAAGCACGGCTTTAGCCCTGATTTACGTTCGGCATACAGTAGGAGCCAGTCTTGAAGCGCATTCTCAAAGTAGTGATTAAAGCCTAGTGTAGAGCCTACAGATGTCCCCACTGAAGACGCTGCCAGATAAGCGACTCACCGTCATCCATGATGGCCGTGGTGACACCGGTCCCTATGTAGCCTGCTTCCCAGGCCGACACCACATTCAGATCCAGTCCCGCTACTCCCCCACTCTGACCAACATTTTTCTGGATAGGAAGATAGGACATTTTAAATAAGCAAGTTATTATTTTTTAATTATGAAAAAACGTTGTTTTATGACATTATGATTTTATAGAACAATTGCGGATCTGTGTTCTTTGTCAGTAATATATTACGTGTAAAAAAATATGTATAAGAACAATTGAGTGAGTGAGTGATTATGGAGTATAACGTCGCTGCAGGAATCTTTCAACCCTTTTCGACAATTAAACATTTAAATATTTATCTAAATGTGTTTACAAATGAAGAAGCATGAAAAACATGCCAAAACATTGTAGTTAAAATTATGCACATACTCAAAGTATTTTAGAAAGTATAAAGGTTAATAAGGTAATAGTAAATGTCATGGTAAAATATGTCCTTTAGCGAATATCTTTCACCACAACTAACAATTCTGTCCTTTCCCAAAAAAATACGTGTCTCTTTAGAAGTTTAACAAACAGCATTATCAACACAAAGCATGCTCGGTAAGCACAATTTAAATGATTCAATTTCTGCGACAATTTCATTCCCAGTTTGAAAGGACTGACCTTTACTAGTGGTATAAATTGACTTCTTGAAAGCCAAATATTTTTTCGTTTAAACCAATTTAACACAATGTATGAGCGAAGGTTGTTTTTCTTCTTTTACGGCGACTTTGTAATTTAGAACGCTGGCGTATTTAAATGTCCTAAGTTGTTTTCAGGAAAACAGTACTTTCTCAATTATGCTTACCACGCACAACGAAGGCACGAAGGAAAGTAACATTTGACATTTATCGAGCAGATGATAGTTTAGGAAGCTAGCTGTGAGTCATTTAGGGGTGTTTTCCGAAGATTTTATAGAGATGGCTTAGCACTTTATATTTTTTTTAGAATGGATCTGTGTTTCGTTCATGAAACGTCGGTTGAACACAGCGATATGACAATGCGAAATTGGCAACAATACCATTTAATTTTGGTAAAAGCTACACTAATATGATCGGTGACAGATATTTTTATACAGTGACAAATATGGCTACAGAAATCAATAATGGACGTCTCATAGATCCGTGTCAATAATCTACATGGGCATAATAAAAAGAAATAAGCAATATGACTTAACGTGTGAATAATAATGAAGGGCATTGCCATAGCATGACTAATATGACCTAGTAGGTCTTAGCGACAGGCGTTAATAATAGCTTAGACTAATATGACTAGACATAGTGAACGTATTATTTGAGTATTATTACAATATTGACAGTCAGCTTTAGATGAATAAAGAGGAGGCTTTTTAATACTGTATCCATTGTATTAAGTCAATTTATTGTTGATTCTATCATTGAACTACGTGAGCAGCCGTCCTCTAAACACAGACCATATGCCTAATTTATACCCGTCAATTGATGAATGCTACATGTAGCAGAGAGCTACACGTATGTTTAAACTAGTATTAACCAGACCTAATTATCCAGATTAAAAGCGATACATCCAGATACATATTCAAAAACACCATACCATTTCAGAACAATGCATTGGAACTGCATGTCTATCCCTATGACCCAAGCTCAATGGTTGTATTCGATTCGCGACTATAGTCGCTCGAATGTTTGGTCATGGAATATGCGCGGTGAGTACTTGCATCAAACGGCAGTAGTAAACACCAATATGTAAAACAAAATAATTAATAATTAAATTGACCCTCGTTTTCGACTCCATAGCTGTCTCGCTGAGATTATTTTGTAAATATGTTAAAAAAGACGAATATATGTATTATATAATTCATCCATTCTTTGGTTCAACAGCTTGCATCTCTCACTCGAGAGTTTACTCCTGCCGAAGTGGGAATTATACACCTGGGTATCCTTTCACAAAGCTCTCTAAGAGACCGGTAGCACTCTCTTTGCCAATAGCTTGTATACTGCTAAGAGGGCGCTACCAGTCTCTTAGTAATACCATGGCCTCTCTGGGATGAAACACGAGGTGTCACTTGAGTGTTGCCCTAGGGTTGATGGAGTCGTAAATCGAATACAGCCAGTGACTGCTCTTGGGTATGTTTAAGTAGACACTGAACCTAGATCTCAGAGGATGCCGCAGATCTAGATTTGTCAAATTCACGTCCAAACATATTCCGTTATAATCCGAACAAAAAAGCGTGTCAGATATCGACGTTCATTAGACGCCCGCAAATCAAGTAATATAAACGTGTTATACAGCGACTTACATCACATCGCAAATAGAAGTTTAACGTGAATTGAACGAATCGTGGTACGTAGAGAAAATGGGCCAGATTCGATTCAAATTTCGTCCTGCATTAGACTTCGGTAAGTTAAGCCAATATAAAATTGTCTGAATGATGTAGAAAATGCTAACTTGACGTGAATCGGACCAATCTCGGTTCCACAGCGAAATTAGAACTTCCGTATTTCAAGAACCAATGGGAATGAGTTAATAAAAATAAGCATTAGCAACGGAAGATTGAATGTTGACGACAATTCTGGCCGTGATTGACCAATGTCTAAAGGAGGCTAATCAGAATAGAATGATTTATACCTGTTCGTGTAACGCCCCTGGGGGCCTATTCCCGAAACGTTCTTAAGATCTTCTCAGACTAAACACGTTTAAGATTGTCGTACAGAATAGGCCCCGTATTCTGTAGTCGGGCTTACTTCTCTTCAGTCCATTGTTCTGCTTAAAGGTTACGGGTATATTTTGAAATAGGTCTATTTCCGTGACTCTTTAACGCACTTTTACGTGAGTTGTTTGATCCTACTTTGGATGAAGGTTGGACATTGCTTCAAATAATATGCGTCACACAGGCACCAAACACTTATATTCGCTGATACATAATAATTAATGTGAGTCTGATCGATGTGAATGTTATACTGCATTATTAAAAGCGTAGTAAATGTAAACTGAACTGGATGAAGTTTGTGACATCTTTATTTTCCAGATTGTGAATATCACTTTTTCTGAGCATTGAGTCTATATTTTGATATTTATAGTTTAATTACCAAATGTGATATTAATGTCAATAATGATAGCATTAATTCATTCCAAATACAATATTGATTAGAAAAAACGATAAGTACTTGGCAATGATTAAAATAAACATGATTGTAGTAATGGTAACTTAATAAATAGACTTGGAATGGTGATTGTTTTACCCAAATAATTGGAACATTATTGTATAATATTATACTAAGTTACTACCAACGCACCATTCGCTTAGTACACCTTCCTGAAACTAGCCTACTCATCAGAGGACGTTATCCACGAGGCAACTTTTCAATGGAGCTACTCATGCTTTGTACGTCATTTATAATCATATAATATATCAGTAGACACCGATTCGAGTACAGTGAGGATGTGCGACTACATGCGTTGACGAAATAAATGCAAATGTCCAGAAAATAGCACTCACCAAGTACCATTCTTTTCCAAAATCTGGATCTGTCGGTATGGATTGTTTTGGCTTTTCGAATTGTGGATATTTTATAACTTTGGGTGTTTTTAGCTTAAAATCCTTGAGTATAGTGTCCAGAGGTTTAAATCCCCTCTTCTGTCGTAAAAATCCTGAAAGCTGAACCGCCCGTTTAACCTGCAAATAGGAAACATATAATATGTTATGAAAAATCACAGTGCATGCAAACGGGTGATTTCTTGTTTCTACTGAAACACGTTTTAGTATTGCATTACCCTAATACAATACGTTCTGAATAATCTGCAGAAATTAAGAGATAAAAAACACGAAACGATTTGGACTGGTATTTCATTGTCTATTGCAGCCTCGTTTCCAGGTAGGAAAACACAGAATTGTCCAAACTTCTCACACCGGCATCCATTGTTTAACTGACCTGAGAACGAAGCTGAACATTACCACGACACTGTGATCAGTTTATGTATGTAGCAAGTGCTGTCTGGGAATAGCGTACATCCGTGTTGCCATGGTTTCCATTATTGTCATATAGATCTAACCCTTGGAACCAGGATCTACATAATTATGCCAGCAGCTTATATATCGACAGACACAGCGAGACAACAACCATTATTGTTATTTCACAACTTACTTTGGGGTGCAATTTTAAAAGTCTGGTATGCTGAATACTCCTCTTGGTTCTAGCGTGGTAAACTCCCTTGTGCAACAAGTGGAACTCAGTTTTGGAATTTGAAACCTGAAACACAATAGAGAATATAATTTAGTAATTTACTGGTTAGGATGAGATGGAAACCTTCTAACGCCTTTAATTGCAGCTCGGGCTGTATGGTCCACAGGGGGTTGAGAAGGTGATATGAGTGTACATTCACCGTGGAAGCAATGTAGCCCAGTTTGGGGTTGGCGCAATATAAATATGCATAGTACATTGTTATATTATTATAAATATGGTTCCACACAATAAATGAATAAATATAACAAATATCGAAATACATTTCATGGCAAATCTGCGGACATTAATGTAATAATAACTTGTCTTGCCTGTATCTAAGTAATCGTATACACATATAATTTATCTCTAGTATTTGAAACTGTTGAATAAGAAATATGATATCTATTTGTAAATCCAGATGTACATTTATATGTTGAACTATATTTTAATATCAGTGTCAGTGAAATAACATCCGGTGTTTTTAACATCTATTCATATCCGTTCATATTATGATAAACATTATCCGAAGTATGTCACTACGAAAATTATTATATATTTTCAACAACAATTTGACATCCAAACTGTCTGCTATTGACTACACCTTTATTGGACGCAATATGAATGAAATCTATTTTGTATCGGTTTACATCATCTTCCTTAATGTCAGGCAAAACTAATCAACTATGCAGGTCAACTACACTCCCAAAACATACCAATCGATAAACTCCCAGAGGGGACGTACTGTAATATAGGAATGTCAGAGGTGAAATAACCTCTTAGACGACATGGGCACCATCACGGTGTGTACTCACGTCATCACCCAATTCAGTGCTAGAACACGCACTCTTCACTATACACGCCAAATAGAATATTCCTGCCTAATAAAAGACCGAACATGACCTTTCAGATGGTAGTTGGTGGCTATAGAATATAGCTAATCTATTGAAAAATCATCCATGCTATCGTCTTTACCACGTCACTCCTCACGCTATTATTTTAGGACAATTTCCACCGTCAAACCATGTTAGCTATTAACATGTATTGCAGTTTGATGATAAATTATTTTCTCTCCAAAGTTGTTATTCTGTCGCCACAAGAATTCCAATATAGACCATGATGACACGTTACTCAACTCCAACTACGAATCTTCCACAAGAATAGTTAAAAACATAACCTGCGTACAAGGAGGGCAAATCCATCTCCCGAGGACTGTAATCAGAAGACCATACCCCAAGAAAGGAATTCTCCAAACACGAGATATGTAATTTAATCGAAGAGGCAGTGGGCCTCTGTTAGACAAGGGACATGAAAATAGCATGTAACGCAGACAATATTAGCTGTATGCTGTAATTGGTATTGGTGAAATTGCCACATGTAAACATGTGGTATTCTTACACGATCTCACGTGTCCCGAGACAAACACGGAGGCCATCTCAATGGGATTGTTTCGTCAGATGATGGGAATCTCGCTTCATTATTTCTGATGGGTCAGCTATGCCATCTTCGCAAAGGACCTTTGGTTTTGTACTCATTCAACAAAAATAATGTAGGACCTGGGTATCCTTTCACGAAGCTCTCGTATCCACTAAGAGACTGGTAGCGCTCTCTTTGCCGATAGCTAATGCACTTCTAGGAGAGCGCTACCAGTCTCTTAGTAGATAAGAGAGTTTCGTGAAAAGTTCTGTTTGTATATATACTTGTATTACAACTACTAATGCCCAACTGTTCCTATGCTCTAAACACTAAGAACTTGTAGAAACATTGGACGAATAATAGCAGCAATGTCTTCAAGTCTAATTCCGAAATTTGGTGAAATGTTGCCCAATACAATATTTGCCATACTTGTTTTATTTTGTTTTTGAATGTATATCCATAACCTACGTAAGCAACAGTAAAGGTTTGCTATTCTTCCGGTAGGTAGCGGCAAAACAGTACCGGTAATGATTGCCATACCGACAGATATAATCACGTACATCCTGTTGAAATAATAGATATAATAATATTCGTTTGGCGGACATCTTGTAAGTTGTGTATATATCACGCCAATTTTGTTATTGAAATTCGATAAAAGAAAGTTTTATTTTATATTAATTATTTATTAATAAGGTTGCGATACAGTTGGCTATATGGTATCGATGAAAGAAAAATCCAATTTATACTTTTCTAAACAAAGAAGCAAATATAATAGAATAATGACCACTGCACCAATGTAACAAAGTCCCAATGATGTAAGTTCATATTGAAAAGAAGCCTCTGAAAATAGCTAATTAGAAATATCTCTAAATACGAAATAACAATTCGATTGAACTCTTGAGTTAGTGTCAACAAGTTATTTGAGACACGCAAAACACTTCAAGTAGTTTTCAGTAATAACGCTGAAATGGTTTGAGACATGCAAAGCGCAATGACCTTTTTATCTCGGCGCGTTACGAAAACTGAATTACCTGCTCTTGATCTAATTAGGAAGACCGGTGCTATGCCAGATGAGGCAGGGTGCCCAGCTAATGTTATTCTGCTTCGTACAAGGTAATATAATGAAGTCTCACAGACCGGAAACACATGTGTCAGAGTGGCTTGTCTTCAGTAATCTACAACGGGTTTCCTTACTTGAAGACGTAAAGCTGGCCTGTCACGTGATTGACGAGGTGAGACGGTGAGTGTCCAGTGACATTTTCGTGTTCACCTGGATGACTTGTTTGAGCCGGTTAGTTTTCATATTTACAACAATTCCAATTTAACCATCAACTTAATCTAATTTGAACCAGACACGGCATATCTGGAGACTTAAACCTGTATAATAATATTATTTAACCTTTATGAGCATTAGTGATACATGGTAGAACTAATTATATCCACAACGATATATAGCAACACTTGAGAAACGGCATTGACTAAGATAAACTGTGCGAAATATGACGGGTAGATCAAGTGTTAAATATTCGGATAAGACAACATTATGATTGGACGAGTCAATCCCCTCATTGGCAATGAATAAGTGAAAGGAAGAAGATTTAAACCAAACATATATTCAGATGGGGGATGAAAATCACATTATTTCTGAAGCGAATGTATAATAAATCAGCTATCGTGTGTATCGCTCAGACCATAGCAATCGTTGATCGCTACACTACCAGGACCATGTGAGGATTTCATCCTTTGCTACTGATACTGATGGCATACTCTGTACAGTCTGTAGCTCAGGGGCGGTATCCTATAAACAACTTAAGTTTTTTACAAAACTTAAGTCGGCAAAAAACTTAGTGTTTGACTTAG
>JAULBP010108189.1:0-10240 GCA_032355345.1 Lepetodrilus pustulosus | reverse complement strand
TGTGTGTGTGTGTGTGTGTGTGTGTGTGTGTGTGTGTGTGTGTGTGTGTGTGTGTGTGTGTGTGTGTGTGTGCGATAACGTGGTGACAGAATCACTAACCATTAAGACAATGTCCCATTACCAGACGACTGATAGACTACACGACGTTATATAGTCCTCTTACACACAATTACCCATGTTATCATCAGTTATTGGCACAAGTAGAGTAGTGTTTGTTCTCTTGCCGTCACACGCAAAGAAAACACATGACCTTTGGATCAAAGCAACTGCATATACACTGCTTTCACAGAACTGCCAACATGTCACATATATGAAATGGTTAGTGGTTTAATTCGCTAAGACGAATTTTCATTATGTTGTCATGTCTGGGCCAGATCTGAAGATATAAGGTTTAAATCCAATAATAAATTTGATTATGTTCTAGCGATTGTTCTGCCAAATTGATGAAAACCAGTTCTGACAGATGAGGACCAATTGAGTTAATAAAGGTCAATCTGGGTCATGTTTGCAGTACAGTATATTGTTTTCTACAGCAAGACACCCACGCTCCTCGAGAGATTCCCAGATATACACAGAAGGGGAAACTAAAGACTCTCCTATAGGAGTGACTCAATAGTAAAGGTACACTGGAATCGAATCGTGGCTAATATTGGAGTTACGCCAGTTCGTACAGGAGAGCAGTGGTCGCTATCGATCGTAAACCTGTCGTAAGATGTGGATAGTGTCCGTCACTCTCATCTTACGATAGGTTTGTAATCGAATGCCAAGATGAGATAGCTTTGTGGACGTGGTCCCTGGCGTTAGAGGAGATAACTCTACATCGTCCTCCACGAGTCTCCAAATGTAGTTACCACAGCTGTTCTAGTCGGGCACGACTTTGGGAGATAGACGGGGGTATCTACCGTCTGATCGAGTCGTGGAGATCGATAATTACAGATACGTCACGACACATCACGATGATCACAAACCTGGTATTAGCGCATTTCAATACACGACGGGATATTGACGCGATCGTCCGTTTCCTCAAATATTTTCAAGTTTAAGACGCCGCTATTAACTTGCTGGACTGTCGTGTTATTTGCGTCAAGAATCAGATCGAAATCGTGACAAAATTACATGGATTTGTTTTTAATTTATAAAGATATTCAAATAGCAATACTCTGCTAGTTGCTGGTACTAGGTTTCCGTTAGAAGCGCGTGCGCTGCGCCATAAGTTTCATAAATAAATTGATCTATGGAATTCAATTATCAGTCTGTAATTACATACTCGACCCACACGTATCTACAACACGGCCACATGAACCAACGGAAATGTTTTCATGAAAGATTTACAGATGACGTGCTTTCCAACGCATTTTACACCGGCCGCCAATACAGACAACATCACATCTGTATTTTGCATAATACACACATAGTTAACGGTCATGAAGTGTTCACAACAACACGTTCGTAGGCCTGCGGTATGTCACGATAGTACAAGAGACGCATGACACTGGGACATTATTAGTCACAATTAGTCAAATTATAATTATTTAATAAATCTTTAAACTCAAGACATTTTGTGGGCTGGCTCTATAAAATGAAACCTGTAAAACACTAAAAGTACTAAATGCCAAATGTCGTCCCTAGACGATGCGAGACTGCTTTTGCACTTCAAGAAATCTTTGGCATCTGCTATCTATATCTTCTTTTATCGCCAAAGGATTCTCGTAACTTAATAAAGCGTGTAATAGCATACGCAGCACACATGCGAACGTCAACATGCCCTCCCAGACATGCTTCGCACCTTCAATACATCATGAGCCGTAACTCGGTAAATCACGTTTCCGCTCAGTTTAGTGCTATGCTGAAAGTTATACAAGTTGGTGACGACGGAAATTAAGGTGAAGAGAAAACGGCCGTGTAAAAAAGCCCAACCCTGCTTATAGGTGCAGTTGGTTGAGAATCTCATCGCTGACATCGTTGAGAAGTAGATTACGTGAATGCCTCCTAGGACGCCACTGCACCATGACACGTCAGATGTTTTTCCTGATATGTATTCATCAGATGTGTAGAAGGTCCTATAATAGCTCTAGAAATAGATGATGCCAGTTAGAGCAAAATCATTAAGCAATTTGCAAGGTTCTAGTTCGGTTCCGCCGAAGTGTTGATTTGAAACAAAGATTCTTCTTGGCATTTCAGATACATGGCAACGACACTATGATGGTTATTTGAGACCAGTTTGTGGTATCTGTACATTTCTGTATGCTTTCAACATGCATGCGTCTCAAGGTAGTAAAAGTCAGACATAGTGTGTTAAGTCAATCGTAGAACACGCTTACCTCTTAATAAGTACTATTGTTAATTGTCTGTGTGATATGCCCAGACTCAAAAACACGTGGCAATGCACAAATAGCAAAGAACTAGATGTAAATCTTAAATTGTTCATCAATGAAAACTTTCAAAACGTTATTTGTCCTTTCGTTGGTAACTGTGTTAATTGGCTGTACCTATGTACGACTTAAGGGATCACGCGTACAGGTAATAACGTGGATCCATAACAGGTGCAGACTTTAGCTTGCTCACATATGCTTGACTTACTTTTCGCTGTTGCTTTTATATGGCATGTTGGAACCCAGTATACTAATAGCGATTTGCTTTGTACACCTGATCAAGCCCAACTAATCGCTTTAGAAGAACAAATATGGATTGTTTTGTAACAAGATCGTGGTCTGCAGACCCGCCTACAACACTCCGTTCAGATTTTAACAAACATTGCTTAATAATTCTAGACATGTATTGGATCCAAGAAATTACATACCACATAATGTATAGGTTATTAGATTAAATCATGTAGAAACTCGAATTCTTTTTATACGTGGATTCGACGGTGGATTGGTATTAGGAGATTCAGAAAATACTTATTCGATGATCAGCCGGCTGACTTTGGCACAACACTAATCGTAACGTATAACGTTCGGATATCTTAACGCCATAACGCTCTAATACCCTATACTGTGGCCTATAACATGCGATCTTGGAATAGCGTAACGAATCCATTGCGCTGAGCGCCGACTCCCTGCCATTTAGACCTACCTATATGCACACACCTGTCCTTCTGGCGTGGCATGCGAGAGCAAATATAGCTCTCCTCTTCAGTCTTGCCATGCAGTAGCACAGGTAATGAGCTTATAGTCATTGGAAGCCACATGTCTACGGGAACAGACCATCCTCGTCGCCGTCATCGCATAACGAGACCTAGTTCACTTCAATGGCGTTGACGACAAGTAGACTATACTCACCAACTTGCTTATCGATTGCAAAGTGTATTTGTAAATTCAAAATATTCGTATTTTAAGTTTGTTAGGTTCATGCCTGGTGTTGATAATGATTTGAAATTAACTTGAATGAGAAAAATAAATAAATATTGTGTTATCAACTGGTCAGTCGATTAAAAAGTGTATTCATGAATTCGAATTGTTTCTTGTACTACGTACATTATGCGCCGTGTTTTCAATCTTTTAAAAGTAATATTTTCAACCCGAGTATATGTGAATATATATTATCAGAACTAACCATACGTCGTTTTGTGATTCATAATAAATGTTAAACATATGACATCTTTGAAAGGTGGCTTTAGAGTCAATAAAGTGTGCCTACTCTAATCTTTCTCGAGTAAGTACATTCATGATACGCAAAGCTAAACATTAACGCAACATTATTCGAGGTTATTTCGGGTTTCGCTCAAAGATGAATTGTCCAAGTTATGTCCCCTATCTTCTAACGTCATGAGGTCATTGCGTTGTATTTTGGGCATTCTACTAAGCCAGGCAATATCACTATCAAGTCGATGTGTAGATTCCGCATGGTACATTAACCTAGTCTGTGATACTAGCCCTTTTAATCGATCTAATTATTTAAGCCTGGGCGGAGAGAGCCGTCTAGTTAGGTCGCTGACCTCCCTTGAATGTACACCAGGGGTCGCTGGATAACGTCACGAATCTAGAATGACGCTTTTACCGCACACTTCGGGAGACTGGGCTAATAGGGGTTCTATGCAATAATTTTGTCCTAGAAGAAGAGTATAATTTTAGATATGAAAGTTAATATAGTTAATAGAAACGTAACATGCAGGAATGGTGTAAGAGAAGTGATATAAAACATGTAGGAATACGAAATTTCATATTGACCAACAGTGCAAACACAGATGTGAACATCTAAATTAGTGAGGACCAATTATTCGTAGAATTTGATAATATGTGCTACTATTTTGTGTCACATTTTGATTATTAATCACTTTAGGATATACTCAGTGTTAGTTTTCCGATACTCTTTCACGAGTTTGACTTTTCTATAGAACTTCTTTATTTGTCAGATTGCTTCCTGTTACTACGTTTGAGTGGTATCTTTCCGTTGAAATGTGTCGTTTTCTACTGCGTTTGGAACAATACACATGTCTCGGCTGCTAGTTAATTATCATAATTGAATGACCATCTCTCACCTTTACTATCCATTACTTCACTAAAGGCCAAGAGGACGTTGACTCCTGATCGTGTTATTTATTTGGACGAATGTGGCCACATGAAAGATTAAATTTACAGTTTAATCTGTTTCATATACTGAAAAACACATAATTAATGCGTCATTAATATAATGCGATATATATATATTTTAGATGTAAATGCGACACCAATTAAATGCGCAGGGATATGCCTACTTTCATGTTTTTATCTAACTGTACCGTTTCGGTAAATAAATTACCATGTACAACCAATTAACCAATAAGTGATCTGTATGAGAATAAGAAGTATAGTAGGAATACCACAATGAATTCTCTTGTCATAGAGCATCGACCTGGAATTCTGTCGTACCGCTTAGTCGTATATTATATTGCCCATCAATACAGAAGTAATCTTTGTATGAAATTAGATGTCCTCAAATTGCTCGTGATCAACGATAAGGCAATCGGAGAAAATAAATTACATCCACAACCATCCAATATTTACATGTTTCAATACGTCTTCAAATTAGCCCTGACAATGATAAATATTTTCGAAAAAGAACTACCGTAATTTGAAAACTCACAGATATCCAGACAAGAGTAAATATAATTAAAAACAATACTAGTATTTGGGCAATGAGGAAGTAGTGAACCAAGTTCTTTCAATAGAACGCTAACGTAGTTGCTGGGAATACAATGCGGCAGAACACGGTAAGGATTGAAAAAGGTCAGGCATGTGAATGAGATTGTTAATACGGGACATTAAAATGACAGAGAGACGAGAGATTTGTTATATATAGACGACACTACATTGATCAGCAGTGAGAAAAGGAAGTGTTCATAATCAGACAGCAAAATCCCTCCAATGACATCACTGTACGTACGCCGTGGGTAGTAGAGACCCAATGATGTAACGAATTCGCACCGGGGCAAAGTCAAGCATCTTTTAACAATGACGGCGAAGATTTCACAGGTGATGGCTAACCACACCCACGATAGACGCAGTGACGTCATAACATGGGGGGTTCTTGTGGATATGACGTAAGCTGGTGAAGGGACGTACATCTGAGAGAACTTCTAATAATTGCTTCTTCTCGGAAGAACATATCGGACAGTTCTAAATGACATATTTTCCGAGTGCGTGTCAACATAGACACTCTGAAGTAGACCCCTGCACGCGAAGTCTATATTGATCACGAAGACGTTCCTGGAGTCGATGTGTTTGGTACGCCCTTCGTAGATATGCATAGCCGAACAGATTTAGCTCGTCATAGATCAGATTTCTGGATTTCTGCAGACATAGTAGATATAGGTATCAATGGTTGGAACCGAGTGGTGCTATGCCATAGCATCGATGACCCTTCAGCCTATCTTAATGTATCACATAGCAATATCACTTCTGGAATAGACGCGAGTCCATTGATGTCACGAATGGTTATTTTCTAAAATGAATGCATTAAGACGAGTAGCATTCCAGAGAAAACGGGTTTGTTTGGTTTTATCACTATGGTTATAAATAACCCACTGCATTGGTAGCTATTTATGACATACTAGTATGTGGAATAAGTACATATTTGACCATTGAGTCTCTTAGCAGTGCATTAGCTATCGGCAAAGAACGCTATGGTCTCTTAGTGGATACGAGAGCTTCGTGAAAGGATACCCAGAACAATACGATGTAAAGCCCAATATTTCTGTTTATAAGTATTAAAATAATACATTATTAAGACGACGGTGTTCAGAACATGAAAACGGTATAAAAATACAGGATTCTTTATATTTCAGTAACGTTTAAAATCCGGAAGAAGTCCACGTGGTACTAGGTGCCCTTCTTCTCCTGTTCATTCACAAGTTATATTTAGACAGATACTAGTCATTAAGACCTATTCAGAACATCCCATCCGTGGTTTTCTCACCTGAACATAATTCAGGCAGAACTGTCTAGTTACCCTAGCAGACAGCTCAGATAAGAACTTGCCGAAGGAACCTCGCACCAAATGTACACACATATTATTTTACTAATGATGTTCGTACCCGTCCTGATTTTATCGAATCGCAGAAGACGGAAAGATACGAAAATCGGGTCATTAGTCTACGTCAGAATTGAAAACAAGGTTGAAAGCACTTTAAAAGCGAAGGAAAAGGTCAATTTTCCAGCAAGACGAAATTTTCATTTAAGAAATTGGTGGTTAACGACCGCACAAACTGACGGGTTAAAGCTATATTGAGTGCAATCAACTAAAAGCAGCAATTGAAATTGAAAATGAATCGGGGCAATTTCTTCTTCTTGTTGATTATTTTGGTTGGTTTGTTTTTATTTCTCCAAGCACAACATACACTATGTTAATACCTTCATTCGTTGTTCAAATAATGTAGATATTAACAATCATTTCGGAAATAATTATGGCACTTTTGCTCGTGTTATCGTATTCTGACTTAAAATTCCACAAATACTGAACGCACAGTGTAAGAACCAACACTCATATTAAACTAATGAGTAATCAACCAACATGGTTGATATTTCCACGGTAGTGTAAAAAATTCACATATCTATTTACACTCAACTAAGTTTGTGATGATATGACTAGGTTAATAGAAAAATTACGCTGTTAGTCTTGACTGTATTCTAGATAGGTTACTATATATCTTTCTTCTTTTATTTACAAATATAATAATCCTGTTTGTTGCCCATTAATTTGGTATTTTGATTTTCTGTTACATATTTGTATAAATGCGACGACGCTATTTTTAGAAGAAGGCAATGTTATTAGTAGGTGATCATGATTATTGTAGGCCAACGTGACATCAATATTTTGTACGTCATCGTTATACGAGGACTGGTGAATGTGGCATTATTTGTAGCCGAACGTAGCAATATAATTATTTGTAGGAGTACATGACATAATATTTAGGTGACACTATTATTTGGACGTGAATGTGAAGATGAAGTAGGCTAAGAACTACAATTATTAACGTCACGATTTCTAATCAAAGACATTTCCTATGAGAGGAGGATGGGCTGAGTGCCGTTTAATGGCGTGTTGGATTTGGTCTGTATTCTATGGAGCGAGTCTGATTGTATGTTCACATAGAGGCCTCGCCACGAGTCTACATTTCCTGCTCAGTGTGTATTAGACACGCCGATGTTGGCCTATCTGTTTTGCTCGCACATAATTCTACAAGCTTTCTGTTAAGTCTGAAGTAAACTATGCGAAGAACATATGACGTGCTTCGTGACGTTAGCTCATGAAAGTAGACACCGGTGCATGCTGCTTGGGCAACCCCTATGTGCTATAATTAGCTCAATCGCAACTAGGTCACCACTGGATACCATTCCGATGACGTCATCGATTCAACACGTGTTCTAGTAGCAGTAAATCTTATGTATTTACCATACTGCCACGGTATTTGTTTGTTGTGATAACTATAGGTAGAAAGAGTGTAGGTCCAAAATAATGAGAATCAAGCATTGCCAAAATAGCGAAAATTTACTCTGGCCCATGGCTTGATCTGGTTTCGCTGTACTCACTATATGATTTACTAGAGTGCAACCCCTTATTGTGAAAGGTTCGTGATTTGTACTTTCAAAATGCAAATGAATTATAATAAGTGTGTAAAATAATGATAATTCCACGCAATCCATATGCCATCTCATCCCAATATATTTCTTTTTATGTTTCTACAAGTTTTCCTGGCCTATAATCACGAGAGAATTGATAACCAAAATTTAATGTGTTTTAAAATGACCGTTACGATTCTCTTTAGCTCTCACTACTAAATTAATACTAATATCGCAGATTTTAATACTGAAAGCTAAAGCATGGCAATAATAACGCATTATATCCAAAAACAAGTTAAGTTTTAGTTTTTACCATGCTGTCCTTTCATGAACTATGCTGTTAGCCAATCAGATTGCGTCTTGTCAAATCCTGTTAATGCTTTCCACTTAATGACGTAACGCACGTAATCCGAATAACCAGTCTACAACACGTGACATAATACGATTTATCCGTCCACAATGCACCGTATGTTTAGGACAAGAAACCAGTCTCAGCTGATTTGGCATTTTATTTCATGATTGGCTATAATTCTCAGCTTTCAATGACGTCACACCGAGTTCACCAAAGGTCATCAGAACAACTACAACGGGCATATTTCTACTTAGATCTTGGTGTTCGAACCAATATTTAATTTTCATTTAATTGCTTTTCATCGAATATGTTCTGAACTCGCACTGGCTGTAACCTAATCCAGAAATCGCTCCGATTTTATCGCCACTTAGAAGAATCTCCAACTGTTGTAACAATTATATATTTAATATTTCCCTAGCAATTAACACGATTATGCTGCTTCCCGTTACTCTTTTACCTGGTTAATGATAGTGTGTTAGTGTGGTTACCCTCAAAGGACAGAACCCGCCAACTGTTAAGACCTTAATCTGCATCTGGAAGGAGGTGGTATAATCGTGATCAACACATGCATAGATAACTTCCCAATGTCTTTATAACTGATAAGGACCTCATTTACTCTGGCCCGGCGAAAGGCTTGAATGGTACGACTATCTGACCTGAATGTGCTCATATTTCGGTAACGCCACCTTCCCATTCATGCCTTTATCACTACACATTCTCTTCTTATTCCCAAACCGGGGCGGCTTCAAGAAGAAGCTGAACACACAGCACAACTCTGTTGGCATTTAAGCTATTTCGGATTGCCCCTGTAGCCTCTAACTAGAGACACATGTGTTGGGTTACCAGTTTTCCGTCGAGTGCATGCGTTCGATATTTTAAGGAGTTACTTCTATCGCTGTTCAGCGACAAACCATATTCCTCAACTGGCTTCACGTACATCCAGCTACAAGTGGATAGCCTGAAGGTTGTAAAGAAGAATTAATACACCATGTCTTAATTGCGTGTTTGTCCTGGAATATTACTCGGATTTCACTCCAAGGAACCGTGTTCAATGTATAGATTTTTAAGCTTTTATACACATATCTAAAAACCTCTTTCACTGTCTCAAGAGGTCAATGCCTAAAATACTTCCTGATTCCTGTATTCTCCAAAGTGACGTCATGGAGTGTAGCCATTTGAGATACGAGAAAGGGTATAATTTTATAGCCGCATTTAGGTACATCCGCTTCCTGTCGGTGCCGGAGCATGGAGGAAGCGTCCGTCAGCGGCAGGGGATGAGGGTGATAGGTGGGGGGTGGGGTGCTATCAATGTGACAGTAATGAAAGGACGACCACGACGTCCCCGACAGCAGCAGCCGAGTGTGATCAGCGTCGACGACAGTCGTGATGATATTGATGCCAGGATATCCACGACAGATACATAGATTTCTTGTCAAACCTTCTTAGTATAACATGTAGGCCTACATTCCCCTACTAGACCCGCACCCCTTCAACAATTCCATCCCCCTCTCCTCTAATTTGTTCCTCTCTATACCTACCTGTTTGTATGTTATTATGTGTCTATTTGTGTCTATATCCATTCTAGTATTTTTCCATTTTCTCTCTCTTACTTCGATTATATATCCCCCTCTCTCTTCTTTCTGTATTACTCCACCTACTCTATCTCTTCTTTCTTTCTTTCTCTCCCACTTTATATCCTTTCAACATCTTCCAACCTTGATATCCATCCCGCACACCCTCTCAATATTTATTGTTATTGGCTGTCTTTGCTCCTCTCTCTCCCATCCCACCTTTCCTCCTCCCCTCTCTCTCTCTCTCTCTCTCTCTCTCTCTCTCTCTCTCTCTCTCT
>JAULBP010108179.1:0-10240 GCA_032355345.1 Lepetodrilus pustulosus | reverse complement strand
ACCCCCCCACTACTCCATCCATGTCCGCGAGATCGTACAGCATTCTCCCAACAATGTCCTACTACTTCTTAAAGCCACGGCACAGCAAACACGACGGAGAAAATTAAAAAGATGCCGACAGAGAAAAAAAATAACGGAAGGAGATTCTAGGTCTAATTGTGTTTGTCCATTATTTTAAATTTAACTCTCTGAGACGGGTTTGCCTGCAGGAATACGGAATGGATATTAGCGAGAGAAGATGCCACATGAGAGTGGCCGGTAAAGCATCATTCCGCGAAATACGTCCCGTCAAGAATTAAAGAAATCGCCCTGAAAGTATCTCTCGTAACAAATGATTGTCGTAAAGTATTGAATTTTGCCAGATTTCATCCCGTTTTAACATCTCTACAAGCAGACAATCATCTCTCCACAACAGAATCAATTACAACTAGTTGTGCATAACACTATGCAATTATATTAGATCAATGGCAAGGTTATGAATGTAACTTGATCCAATTGAATTTGACAGGTAGGTATATACCATAGTTAAAGCTACCTCCCGGACAAATTACATTTTTACGATCAATATATGTCCCGTCAAGCCAATATCTTACATGCCACTACTGATGACCGAGTCAAAACTTTGGTACTCATAGTATTGCACTGTATAAGTCTGAGTGAACTTGTCAAATGAAAAATAAAGTGTCGAGAAAAGGGTGTATGAATCTCTAAGAAATAACGAGAAAATGTTACTTAGTACTAACTTGCAGGAAGAACTTGCTTAAATTATCATAAAAATTGACATAACTAGGTAGTGATTTGCCCTTTTTTTTAAGAACAAGGTAAAAATTAAATAACTATCTGAAATACATGTTCAATTATTTGCAGATTTCAAATAATCGGTCAAATGTGGTAATTAAATAGACAATATTATATGTAATTAGGTAAGCTCATACCAATGGAGATGAACATAATTCAGCTAGAATTGTAACCTTATTTAAATTTTTATTAAAAACCATTATCTGGATATGGTACATGTATCAGATAAGACCACAAAATGACACCTTGCCACACATGTTTATAAAACATTGAACAAACTGAATTTAATCTTCCCGATTACCATAAATCCAGTGAAAATTTCAGCCCGGATATTCCAAGAAGGATCGTTGTGAATATTAATTTTGATCAGTTTATCCAAATGAGCTGATACATAATTCAAATACCAGCAGAAACACGAGTCAACCAATCAACCATTCAATATTGTTCAACCATTTAGGCATTCCTGTCTGTGGGCAGAGATAACAATGGCCACACGCTCACGGATTGGCCGATTCAAGATCTCGCGAGATCTCGCAGATAACTAGCTATCTCGTGTGACCAAGTGCCAATGATACCTGATGTTCATCTGGTGAAAATAACTGATATTTGTCGAACATTCAGGGTATTAATGTTGGACTAAAACAAAATGAATAATGAATTCTTTATGAATGGAGATTGAGGTGATTGGGCATTCTTGATGGATTTGGTGGGAGGTCATGATGAGGGACACGAAGCATGGTGGGCAAGGAACCGCTGGGTGGGACATGTGGCTGGGGGTTTGAGATGAAGTCCAGTGATAGATGAGATGAGATGAGATAGGGTGAGACGGCTGGGTGAGATATGTAGATGGCGCAGGCATGTGGGTGCTCGAGACATGGCTATGTGGTCCAATGCTATGGATAGGTGAGATGTGTGGATGGGTGAGATGTGTGGATGGGTGAGATGTGTGGATGGGAATGATATGGATGGGCGAGATGTGGAAAATGGGTGATATTTGTGGTAAATATGAGATGTGTGGATGGGTCAATAATGTGGATAGATGAGATAGGTGGTATATATTTGGGTGAGATACGTGGATGGGTGAAACATTTGCCTGCTCAAGTCTTATGTCTGCATTGTGTTTGTTCCTACTGAATTTCAGTACTACAATATTTCAGATTTATTAGTAAGAAAACAAAAACATCAGATTGATATAACTGCACCCCCTGTAGATGTAGGCTACTTGATCCATGGACACATGATACTACCTCACCATCCTACAGTGTTTAACTTTTGACATGTGATACTGCTGATTCGTGGCCCATGGAAATATACTCTGGATATGTGATCCATAATTACTTAAAATACTGGACATTTATTTCACACTTAAACATATAGACCTGAAATAGTGCAATACGCCTTAACTCCTATATGTTGACATGGAACACTGAGGAATGGGAGCCTCATCACACACCCACACACGCACGCACGCACGCAATTATGGATCTATGGATTTAGAAGATCTGGTACATAAAAAAAACCCTGAGTCCACAAAGTACCATATACGTATACATAAAGGAAACAAATTAATAATAACTATTAATAAACCTCGTAATTTAATCCACAGATGTAATAAATGTCGACAGGACTAGTCCATTTTGATATCTACATTTATCATGCACATATATTTTTGATAGCTTCATATGTACTGTTACTCTGATATAATACTTAATTAAATTTTCCATATTAATAATAACAAAACAATATTGCAGTGATAAATCTTTATATGTAATATATAAATTTAATTATGGTCTCTGAAGGTTTGAAATTGATATTTCAGTAATATTCAATGGTAAGCCTACTCAAGTTCCTACCAATTGTTTGTGTTATTTTATTCTTATTAATTTTGCCCACATTATTATTATTATTAGAATTTTGACAGGTTTCAAATCTGATATACTGCACATTATTGCAGATTTGCAATGATTAAAGAACAAATATATATATATCGAATGAGCTACATGTTTCTGTCATAGTTGTTATAGGAGTTTTTCATAACTGTCAACATTACAATTTGATAAGAATAAATAAATCCTTTTGACCATCGATTTCTATCGTATTTCATTCTATTTTATGAGCATACCTTTATGTTAGGGTTTAGATACTTCACCAATATTACTTCAGTGGAAATGGTTTGCAAGCACACAACCTGCAACACCTGCAACACATTGCAGGCTGTGTTGCAATAAACCCATGCTCAAAAACGTTTGTAACTTTCAGGTCTGAAAGGTAGCTTCTTTGTACAGAGAGGGCTAACGGTTGGTTCAAACTCGGTTATTTTGGCCATGATGTCCAACGAACTTCCATGATGCTAGTCTAACATATGACACCATATTAATGTAGCTTAGAGTTGTCAGTGGATGCATAAATGTGACGTTATTAAACTGCATATCCGTGACACGGCACATTATTAAACTGTATGCCTACGACGCGATACATGGTTTACATGGAAGTAGACCAAGCATGCGTGAGTGTCATATGACCACACTGTCGTTGACACCAAATATTGGCTATTGACATAATGTGGATTAAAAGAAGGTGTCAATGCACACATAAATGTCATATAATCAACACCATATGTCTGTGACACCATCAGATTCTGTCTGTGATACCATATGTCTGTGATGCCAAATTATATAGGCTACCATTGAGCCATGGAAAGGTCTAGCTGCAATATTAGGGTAAACAGAAATATTGGAATACATTTAGTGCCATTTATCGTCCAATATGTGTGCAAGTTCTTGAAGAGTCCTGAAGCTGTAGATATTTGTAAATTTCTTGTTTTAAAAATAACGTAAATCTAAATTCTATATCCACAAAAGCTACTGGCCCCTAATTAATTTTGTTGAGTATATGTTTTCATGCTGTAGAACTACAGTATAGATTGGGCAGAATATCTCACTCCTACTAATGACAGTTTCCATTGAAAACATCAGGTTAGTTGAAGGTTAAATTGGATTTTAAACAGTCAAAGTTCAACCAAGGTGAGTGATAGGACACAAAATGTCGGAAATGAATGCGACATTTCCGACATTTGGTGTTCTATCACTCACCTAAACTTTTTCAGCATTAAAAAAAACTTGAATAGCAATGAAATTTATTTTGTCATTTGACCTTTAATATATGTAGCCCTGAACCTCTGAGTTAGACACTACAAGCTACTTATTTTTAAGCTTGTGTTTAGAGCCACTTTCAACACTATTTCAACCATCATGGTTAATACTTTACAGGGTGCCATTTCACAAAGCTCTCAAGACAATAGAGTCACTCTCATACTCAGCGATCTCTTATATATGGTATCGTTGCTCGAAGCTCTCTTATCTACTACGAGTCCATAAGCACTCTCGTAGTGATCTCTTATACATGGTGCTCGTGCACGTACGAGAACGCTATGATCTAGTAGCGGGTAAGAGAACTTCGAGAAACGATAACCAGACGCTTACGAGAGTGGTATGCCCTCATGGGAGATTGGAGAAACAATACGCAGATCTAGAATGGGAGGAAACTTGCAATACCGATTAGTATTGATGAACCGAGGATAAGTGCTAAGTTACTAAGAGAGCCACAACAGTACTATAATAACAATGTAGCGCTATGGCAGAACACAACCATTAGCCTTAAGAAATCAACGTTTCACTACAATCAGACAAATATTAAATTTCAATTAACAGCCAGTAAATTTTGAAAACTCTTTAAAGGCTCCAATACCGTGCTATTATGTTTCATTTCTTAATGGCTGATGTCTTGCTATCAGCAAGTTTATTATTCTCAGAATACTAATGAATGATGAATTTTTCATCACATCTGTTATATCTCAACTTGAAACCGTTTGGTTAAGTGAGATCCAGTCATTGAGCAAGTTCAAATTGGATTTTTTTTAAAGCAATGGTTGACAAATTTCCTTTTAAGAGAACGATAATATTGCAATAGAAATCACCTGTCGTCCAAATGGAACCGGGTGTGCTTACAAAATGTGAAAGTACTTCGTCCACATCGAGATTAGAAGTCGCGCGTTTGCCAGAAATGATTTTGAAGCCATTCGTGTGGAACATAATTGTTGATATCTAAACTTACTTATAGCAATCGAGTGAAACTGATAAAAGTTAAATTATTTCTATAGAATTGACCAAATGATATATAATGTATGTACTGAATATTGAAATAATAAGTACTAAATGGTGATCCGAATACTGAATATGGAAGTTATCTATAAATTGAGAATACTAGTATTGGTCTATATGGATACTGAAAATATTAGTATGGGGTTAAACAGATACTGAAAATATGCAATGTTATTAACTGGTCTTGACAGGTACATTGGTTGATGTACCACATATTAAATAATGTATACAATAAACAAGTAAAGATGTTAAAATACTGATAACATATTTTACTATTACCTTTGGAGTCCATTGTTGTCCACTTTATTCATTAAATTACTTGATGTGGGAAGAAATCTAACCTACTAACATACAACGACTCAATGCAGCACCTTGGAGTGTGTTCTCAATGAAAATTTGCATTTAACGCATTAATATCGCCAAACGACTGAATAATAGAAGTTAGAATTAGAAGTTAGCACATATTGTCATGAGTCCTAACAATAGTATTGCTGAAAGAACTAATCGGTTGTAAATGAACAATCACGACCCAACGATCAGTCACGCTTTTGCTTCAATGCACGCATTGTCCCGATAACAAAACGACAAATTAAGTCGCCCGAGCGATACTGAAAGGAGAAAGGATGAGGCGTATGAATACGAACGCGAGAAAGACTTACCGTTCTTCCCGGGATTGAGAGGTGGCATATCCTCAGAACTGAACATTTTTCTTGAGGCAGTGTAACAGTTATATTGTGGGTGTAACAGTTTAAAAAGCACCACAGGCGATATAGAATTAGTCCCTTACACGCTGGACACTGTCTCTGTACTGAAGGCAAAATAGCTTTACGAGTCCACCACAGAGCTCATGTTTTATGAAATGACGGGACAGCCGTACATCATTGATCAATCCTCAATTGCAGCAATCTCGGCAAACGGTCATATCCACAAACAGATTGTGGGCCAATTTCTTTTTTTTTTTATTTATATATAATTTATCTTTATTATTGAAACACTGGCATGGTTCATTTTTCCGATTGGGGGGTGAACAGGTAGCGAAATGGGCTTGACCCGAAAGTCATATGACACCTGCTGCTAACCAATGAAAGAACAAGCAGTAGATGGAATCAAATCAGGGGGGACTGCTGGTGGACAATCTGTATTGAATGTGTCAGTTGTACTTGACAAGTGAAAACGTGGGTCCAACGTGGGAAGGTTTACATTAAAGGCCCCTAATGATCTCTCTCCCCTCGGACTGGATACCTCAGCATGATACGAGGCCAGTCTTGTTATGACAGGGATGGCTGTAGTTGACTAGTTAATAACATCAGAGATTAAACCCTGAACAGGCAATTACCGACGTTCGCTTTGAGGAGCGTGCTACACGCTCTCCCTCTGTCCATAGGAACTGGCCGCGTGACCGAGCGATCGAGCGCGGCAACCGGCGGTAACCGCTAATCCGCTATCGAGTACAGATATACACTTACCGGGCTAAAAATCACCTCGTTGATTAGCTCGCCATGATACTGACAATGGAAGCCGGCAAAGCATGAGAAATTACTGGTAATTTCGCTTTATGCAGTGTCTGGTAGCATGCTCCGTTACGAGATGTAAGCCTATTACGCCACTAGTTCTGGCCAGCTGGTAGGGTTTCGGGAATCCGCATGGCTGCTAATCCCGTGATTAGCAGTCAATTTTGCAACCTCAGAATCAGAAAAATGTCAAATCTGCTCTTGGTGGGAAACAGAAATCATCCCAATCTTGATTATGTCTAGTCTGCTTCCCGTGATTGTGGTGGATCGGATACATGTTTATGAGTCGATTGTAAATATAACATAAACTTACACCTATATTTTTATCTAATTATTTAATTTATTTTGGATCTATATCAACTTTCTAGCAGGTGACTGCAGTAGGCCTATAACATGAATTGTGTTTGCAGATGAACATATTAGTATTTAATCCAAGGATAATAATAAATTGCCAAAATGAGAATACTGACTTGTTTCCAAGTCCTAATAAATATTTAAATATTTAAAAATAAAATTGTATTACATATGCAGTACTATTTCCAGTCTTTAATATGATATGTTTAAATGACACATTTGATAAATGTCACATCTAAAAAACATCATATAAAGTAGATTAAAAATAGCTAACAACACCTGTTTGGTACCATACAACATACACGTATATTCATCGTATTCTAAAACATCGTGATTTCTGTATCGATAAATAATGTCAATCTTCATATATTATCAGATTTCCTATTCCTGGAGAATTTCATCCAACTGAAATCTCACTTTCACAAGAGCCAGTCAAAGGGGCACAACTCTTTTTATCATTTCTCTCGACCAATACCATGAGGATGAATCCATAACAGGCACCAAATCTGTGAAAATGTGTCACGTATTCATCGCCTGACATCAATACTGGCCAGTAGCAGTAGAATTTGTTTTGTATAGAGCTAGTCACCTAGTATGTTAGCAAAAGTTGTCTCAACCGGATTAAAAGTGTTTTATTTTTTTTATTGTTCTGTCCATCATCAAATGCACATAGAAATGCTAAGGAATATTTCCTTAAATATCCTAAATTTGTATATATTATGCGATGTAATTATGACCTTTTTATTACTTAAACTTGCTACATTCTTGGTTTATGTATGTTATAATGTAATGTTCTCTATATTACATTGAGTAATGTTTGAGAAATATAATTCTGTACTGTTCCGTTCTAAACTCATGACAGATCACGGCAGGCTATTTCTCCATGAAACATATCGTGACTAAAAATTATGTTGACTAGAATAACAATTTCACAAAGTTAAGATAAAAAAAAAATATCCCTAAGAGTACAACCGTAACATAAGTGCGACACAACGAGATGAAAGCGTCTCCCAACTCAAGTACGTATAATATTGGCATCAAGTTCGCATAGTTCAAGTATTTAACATGAGATCACCATCACCCTCTTACACCTCACCAATCAGTGTTAAACTTAGCAGAACTACTCGCTATTGCTTCAATCGGAGCTTATCTAATATATCGCTGGAAACAATACGGAAGTCATATGCCTCCTAGAGATAACTTTGTAACATAATCTAAAGTACTGGTAAAAGATACGTAGACTAAAACTAGGCAAACACATATGGATGAAGTTATGTACGCTGCGACAAAAAACACTTAATTCAATCAATAAGTGACATTGTGCATGATCTAACCAAGAATTAAATCATGGCTCTATTTGACAGACAGACTTTATATGCCCCTGCATCCATATAATGTCCAGATAATACTTGATTGATGCATTATGTGCCACTTAAATCATGGCTCTATTTGACAGACAGACTTTATATGCCTCCATATCCAAATAATGTCTGGATAAAACTCACTTCAAGCAAGATATTGCAAAGCCCAGTAAAAGTGGTAGAATTTGAGATTTCTTTCAATTAAGATATTTGGTAAATATATGTTCCTTGTGTGGGAATCGAACCCACGGCCATGGAATCACTTATTTAAATATTGACAGCAATATTTTTACATCAAATCAGGTATGAACAGAAAAAAACCCAATATATACAAACTGTATAAATACAGCAAAGCGTTTCATATAAAAATTTGCACATTGGTTTTTCTGAATGCAAATAATTAGACCTGTGAATTACCTCCCCTATAATGAAATAAAAACAAAATTATACCACTAGTTGTCGGAATTTGAAATAAATATAGCACTTTAAATATTTCCTATTACATGGTCAGTAATATCCCGCATGTAGCAGATCTCACGAATAGAGCACAAAGCTCCATTGGTGCCCATAATATCCAAGAAATACAAATTGGTACGAGAGTATTAGCAGTGCCAGGAAACTTACTTTTATCTGTCAGAATTTAATGAACAAAGAATCCTTGAATAACATTTCATGGTATTTGTCAGTTCAATAAAGATAACTGCAACTTGTAATACGGCATTAACAACATTTTTTTTTAAAAACCGTTTCAATTCTAAAGCAAATAACTTCTTCATGGAGCATGCCAATTTTCTTAATATAATTGTAAAAATAACATCCGCATCATTCGAAGCGCATTAAAAGTTAAGGGAAAAAAACAATTCTTGCTCCTAGCCTGTTCACCATGAGATGGGTTTGCTAATTACGTATCATAAGTTTCAGGCAACACTCCCCATTATGAGGTCTCGTGGATTTCCAATTTCCACATAAACCGTGTGTCCCCCAAATCTTTAACTGGAGGCCATTTGTAATTACAGAATATTGAGAATCATGGCGAGTTCAAAGAAAAAACTGGGGAAACATAATCAAATTGTTGAGTCACAGGCATGCTTGAATTTCTTTTGCTATTATATTAAGGTATTACAATAAGGAGCTAGGGTGAAATGGAATCTGGATCAGTTTTTTGATAAGTGCATGCATGCACACACACACACGCATGCATGCGCACAATCACACATGTGTGCATGCATGCATGCACGCACGCACACACGCACACACACATACACACACACACACACACACACACACACACACACGCATTAACATCCTAAAAAAAGAAGAATTAGCTGATGAAACAGATTAAATACCCCTAAAGTACTAGTATGTTGAAAGTTGAATTAAATACTCAGATTTATTATACTTAAGTAACTTAAAATTGATTTGAATTATCAGACAGAGACCGTGAATATTTAAAAGATATATTCGCATGACTTATCTTGTATCGTTCATGTCTATGAACTATGCCAGTATTAGTAATCTTTAACATTAATCACAACTATACGTGCGATAAGCATTGCCATTTGTGATAATATTTGGCACTTGCATGTTTAATTATGATATTACTTGTGACGTCTGAGCAATCCTACAGCAAGATGCATCTGCAAAAATCAGATAGGAATATCAAAATCTGGCTACAACTGACGGCCGAAATCAGGTGCTGGTTATGCCTATATGTCTACAACGGGGTTCGGAACTTATGCCATTTAGTTGAAAAAAATGTAAATCCGGATGCCATGTAACGTTATCAACTGCGAAACGGAAGTTCTGCCAGATGTCGTAACGTCCAAATGATATTAAGTACACGAAAATGACATACTAAAGCGGAATTTCGTGATGAATGGGGTTCGTCTATAACGATGCTAGGCGAACATTACAATTAATACGATCCCAACGGGAGTCCCCATCAATCTGTGCACAGGTGCAAATGTAAACGGTCTATTTAGACTGTCAATAGTCTCAGAGGATGAAAGTAAATTATTTTTAATAAATTCTACTGATGTATACTATTTGAAAATGA
>JAULBP010108168.1:0-10241 GCA_032355345.1 Lepetodrilus pustulosus | reverse complement strand
GCATCATGTTCTTCCTAGCTCACGGACTGTCCACAATATTCATCATGAAGAAGACGGCAAAGAAGAAGAAGACCATTAACCCTGAGAAGCTGCCACACTATACCCTGGAGAACTGCTTTTGATTCTAGATCCGGTGTACCAGTTGATACTAATCCATAAATATCTCCAACATAGTACCTAGCTGTGTAATTAAGTTCAAACATGATCCTAGTTGGCAGCTTGGGCTGTGTATTCCCCAGGGAGTTGAGACAGTTCGCGGTGTGTTGTGGCTGAAGAGAATGATATTATTGTTGGCATCAGAGTTGTCCGAGTGTGTCGGTGCCTGTACTCGTTGCACTGTAAAAAGTTGTCATCCATATATCATCTTATGATACTACCTCCTGCCAACTGCTGTTTAATGAAGCGTGACCAAGACTCCCAGTTGGAGTAGGACAGAAAAGGCATTCATTTATTATTTACCGATTCCTTCAGATAAGATTTTGTTTCCCAAGACATAGCATTATGACCTGGGCTTTATTGCCAATTCATTCTTTCCTATTGTTGAGAGAAGCTATACTATCTTTTGAATCTGTCCGTATTATGTTGTCTATTGCTTTTAATCAAACAATACCATGTAAACAAGGTAGGAACTGAGTACTATAATATGTATCTATGTATTCCATATTTTATGGATCTGATTAACCCACAATGTGCTAAACACTTTGTCTCATTAAGTATTGTGGAAATTCAATTCTTTATTCTATCAGTATCCATCGAGAGTTCAATGCAATGAGCTGCTATGTGTATGTTTTGTACAAGAATAGTTTTTTTTTCTCACTTAAATATGTTCCTTTTGGGATTATTCATTATATTTTTTATTGATGACTAATATGTTGCATCTACATGAGGTGGTAATTGATTATTTATTAGGAAACTGATTAACTTAAAATCAATTTTACTCGGAAGTATGAAAGTCCACCTAGAACCTTGCTGGAAATGTTTTTGCTCTGAAGTTTGACAATAGAACCAATTTCTTATATGATGGTTTGTGATGATATGTGACTACTGAACTGCATTCTGCAATCTTTTTCAAGTCGAATCTCATCATGACTCTATTCATTCTTCAAGTAGCCATTTTGGAACTGAAGAATAAAATGAAATTTAATATTCTGCACAATTTACCAGTGACTACTAGAAGCCTGTTTGGAGGGCATATCAGTGTCTAAGTGGTCTCCCTTTTATGCCAAGCTGGTTTTGTTAGTCTGGTAATGCTCTGAGCTCTTTTGAAAATTCTCCATTGATTCTCGTATAGAAATCCTAATTGAAAAAGCAAAGACCTATTTTGCAAGTGCATTCCGTTCAGCAGTAAACAGCGACGTCTCTGTAAATAGAACAGACAGACAGTCGGGCAGACATACATACAGACAGACAGACAGCTGTCAGACAGACAGACAGACAACAGACAGACAGACAGATAGGCAGACAGACAGACCAGATTGTTATCTGAGCGCGAATGCCCAGTTGGTAGGAAGACATACTACCAGAGAACCGGACGAGGGGGATCCTGCTTTGTCTGGTGTGTTAACGTGTAACTTTCTCGTTTGATAACTAGGTTTACTACTGATTGTTCTTTGCCACACCATGGGACAACCACGGGAACAAGGCAAACAGACACGAAGATAACACACACAATTGATCTAATTCATTTTCGTAAAAGATTCTGCATGGCCATAGAATTACCCCCAAATTTGGCATCAATTGTACGGCATCCAGGGGATGCGGCGCCCAGGGGATACGGTGTTCGGGGGATATGACGTCTGGACCTCGTCTGAGTTCCAATCCCTGGTCGGTGCCCATTGTTTTGGGTCACAGGAGATGGTTCAGTTTACTACTGGTACATATGGCCGGGTTCGAATCCCTGGATGTCTTCCATATGGTAATCGTCCATTGATTCCTCATCACAGGGTCTACTAATGTTAGTGAACTCGTTCAGAGTCAATTTCTTATGTTTATTAGAAAGTAATCGTTCCTTTTGTCCTAGAAACAGTGTCATTGGTGGTCAGGGTAAAACGTGCTATCCAATTGAAGCTTTAATGATAATGGTATATTTTCAATAATAATGCGCATTTATTAATAAATAATCTTTTACATGTTTCTGCATTAATCAAACTGCAGTGTTTAATATCACAGATATGTACTTAACACAAAGAAATTATAGAAGGCTTCTAAATGATGTTCAAAGGGAGCTAATTGAAATTATAAGTGGAACTATTCGATCTAATACCAACACCAGTTTATTAAAAAAGTATGAAATTATTGGAAGGGAAGATAAAATATAGATTGTAGGTCTTCCCTAAATAGTCTGCAATGAACAAGAAACAGGCTAAATATATATGTTGATTCAATCATAGATCTATGGTTTGACTGGTTTACATTCCTAAATGCAAATGTAAGTGAAGACTATGCCGATTATGGGATTCAAACTCGAGTTGTGAGTTCCATGCGCTACAGACTGAGCCAAATGGGCAACGTTACACCTCTGTTCAAGACCAGTTGAAGCATCTGATATCATACGGCCACACAAACATTAACATGGAAAATGTCATGAAGGTGCACTGTATTCCATGCATTAATTATTCCTAACATTGAAGAAATTCAAATTGAAATATTGGAACATGCAGAAACTTCTGCAATATTTTTGCTTATTTTTATATGTTGTGTATGGATATCATATAAAGTAAGTATCTTCGTTGTTTTACAGGTGGCAATAAAAATCATCGAAACTCGGAAGATTAAGGAGGACTACCTAAGGCAGAATATGCACAGAGAGGCTCGGATACTGGGGCAGTTGCGACATCCTAACATCATCAGGCTCTACGAGACCCTCAGGGTAAGTTTCTTATTTGTCCATGTTAAGGGCTGGTGATGTTCATATAGAAATCACATATATGTGTATTATCGATCAGTTCAGACATGTTGTTGTCCGTACTGAATTCTGGATATGTATATGTGTGTCAAATGCACTGAGAATTATGGATACTTGTTCAGTTGCCACATCCAAACAGCATGAAAACATTGAAAGGTAAGATGCTCTTTTTGCCATTTTCTTTTGAATAGAATTACAAATTCATTGATGCCAAGCTTCTAAGGATATACTGCTTTCCTGCTAATGTTTTGCTTAGTAATTGTCCAATATTATGAACATATTTAGCAATTGAATAAAGGAATTAGTATGTTGTTTAGGAATATTATTCTGGTCCTGGTGGTCATCAGAATTCGAGTAGACTTATCCTGAGATACTAAACCTAGGATAGAACAGTCCTCATGAGTTTCACCCTGATATCTGTTACCCATTGAAGGATGTTGACAACAATGCCCAATCAATAGCCATGTTTTCCCTTCCATTATCTACGTAGAGGTCACTGCATGAGAAGAACTTTTTCTCCATGGCTGTTAGATTACCTTCATTTTCATATTTCCCTCTACCAGAAAAGAACCTATCGTCAATAATTCTTGCAATTGCATTCATTGATGAATTTCTTTCTGCCAGAAAAGAACCTATTCTCAATAATGTTTGCAATTGCATTCATTTGGGTATTTCCTTCTGCCAGAAAAGAACCTATTCTCTTTAATTCTTGCAATTGCATTCATTGGGGTATTTCCTTCTGCCAGAAAAGAACCTATTTTCAATTATTGTGTATTTTCCTCTGCCAGAAAATAACCTATTTTCAATAATAGTGTATTTCCTTCTGCCAGAAAAGAACCTATTCTCAATAATTGTTGCAATCATTCATTGATGTATTTTCTTCTGCCAGAAAAGAACCTTTTGACAATGGTTCTTGCAATTGCATTCCTTGATGTATTTCCTTCTGCCAGACCTGAAAGGTTCCTCAATGGTTTTTGCAGCATGTTCTGTAATGGGTATCTGTGTTTGGCATCACTGTTGGTCCAGCCTTAGCTATTCTCAATAATTGTTGCAATTACATTCATATGGTTTATTTCCTTCTGCCAGAAAAGAACTTATTCTCAATAGTTCTTGCAATTGCATTCATTGGAGTATTTCCTTCTGCCAGAAAAGAACCTATTCTCAATAACTGTTGCAATCATTCATTGATGTATTTCCTTCTGCTAGAAAAGAACCTTTAGCACAATGGTTCTTGCAATTGCATTCATTGGTGTATTTCCTTCTGCCAGGAAAGAACCTATTCTCAATAATTGTTGCAATCATTCATTGATGCATTTCCTTCTGCCAGAAAAGAACCTTTTCACAATGGTTCTTGCAATTGCGTTCATTGATGTATTTCCTTCTGCCAGACCTGAAACGTTCCTCAATGGTTTTTGCAGCACCTTCTGTAATGGCTATCTGTGTTTGGCATCACTGTTGGTCCAGCCTGGTAGGACGTCAGGGATGGCCTCGGCGCTAGCCATGCTCCGTCTGGTCTCGCTGGACTGGCTGAGAAGATAAATACATGAATTATTAGTGGTGTTCCTCCGCTCAGATCACTTCAGGTGAAGCACATCAGCTGTTACACATAGCACGAAGCCATCTAGGTGTGTATGGGTTCCGTGCATTATGCCTCATAGGCATCGACAAACAGCGATACATGTCTGGGAATATACATTCCACTGGATAATTAGTGGCAACCAGTGTGTGTGTACCATTCCAGTGGCTGTCAGTGTACGTACCATTTCTGTGGTACCGCAATCAGTGTACCGTTCCAGTGGACAATTAATGAGAGTTAAATGTACCGTTCTACTTTTAATTAATGAGTGATAATTGCACCATTTCTGCACACAATTTGTGGCATACGTGTATCATGGACAATTAATGTATGTGTGTGTGTGTGTGTGTGTGTGTGTGTGTGTCATTCTAGTGTACAATTAGTGGCAGAAAATGTACCATTCTAGTGGACAGTTAATGGTATAGCTAGTGTATCATTCGTGTGGACAATTATTGGCAGTCAATGTATCATTTATGACTAAATGTTTATCATCATCTTCTGTATGCTAATTAAAGTGGATCTCATTGACATTGATGGGCCGTGTTTCAGAGGCACCATTAACAATTTCTGACTATGTTTGCATTGCATCCCTGCTATATCACATTGCTATGCTATGTGCATATAGTAGGCTTCAGTGGGTTGTATTTTCCATGTATATTTCTGCTTTCCTGAGCTGGAGCACCAACAGATAGTGGTGGATAACCTATAGGGAAATCATGTAATACCCTCAATATAATGGGACATTGGTATTGTACAGGACATTGGTATTATACAGGGACAGTGGTATTGTACAGGGTATCGTTTCTTGCATCGCTTGTATCTACTATGAAACCATAATCACTCTCGTAGCAAACACTTATATGTGGTGATATGATAGCTTTGAAAAATGATATTCATGGACATTGGTATTATTCAGGGACCTTGGACTTGTACATGGACATCAGTTTTATAAAGGGACAGTGGTATTGCACCGGACAGTGGTATTATACAGGGACAGTGGTATTGTACAGGACAGTGGTATTATACAGGACAGTGGTATTGTATAGGGACAGTGGTATTGTACAGGGACAGTGGTATTGTACAGGACACTGGTATTATACAGGGACAGTGGTATTGTACTGGGGTATTGTACAGGGACAGTGGTATTGTACAGGGACAGTGGTATTGCACAGGACACTGGTATTATACAGGGACAGTGATATTGTACAGGGGTATTGTACAGGGACAGTGGTATTGTACAGGCGTATTGTAAAGGACAGTGGTATTACTGGTATTGTACAGGGACAGTGGTATTGTACAGGAACAGTGGTATTGTAAAGGACAATGGTATTACTAGTATTGTACAGGGACAGTGGTATTGTACAGGGACAGTGATATTGTACAGGAACAGTGGTATTGTAAGGGACATTGGTATTGTACAGGGACGAACAGTGGTATTGTAAAGGACAGTGGTATTCCTGGTATTGTACAGGGACAATGGTATTGTACAGGACAGTGGTATTGTACAGGGACAGTGGTATTGTACAGGAACAGTGGTATTGTACAGGGACAATGGTATTGTACCAGGACACAGTATTATGTCCTGCTAAGATAGCGAGTACACTCATGGCTATAGAGGTCAGTTAACTATGGTTATGGCTATACTTGATTCACTATTGGCATATTGAACATTTTTGTGACCGGATTAAATGCCAACCTTCAACATCAGATCACCTGATACCTGACAGTTAATAATGAAAGTAGGTCATCAAATTGTCTGGCTATTGGTCTAGGGTAATTTAACAATGAATCAATATTAATAGTACTTTGTAGTTTGTCAGTTAAAAATTATATTTCAACATTTGTTATATGTATTACACAGTATTTATTCTCATGCAAGGCCAAACAAAACAATTGACATGACATAGATAAATACATGCATCATGAGAGAAGATTGACAAACAAGATTGTGACATTCTATGTTAATATTCATCCCCATATAACACGAACATTGAGTGGAGTTAAAATAGGAAATTTACAGAATACTTTGTATTTACCACGGTATCAATTATTCTGAGACAATTTATCTTCTGTTTGTTATTTCAATGTTTTTTCTTGTTTTTGTTTTATTTTGTATTGGGGGTTTAGAGTTGCTTTCTAGATTCTTTCGCTAATATCACGACTTGTAAGTTTAGGGCAGGAGGAAACCTGCAACATCTGTAGCACTGAGTGTTGCAGTAAACCTGTGAGCACTGGCTGGTACTGACAGACCAAGGATGATATATATATATTGCCACTCTACAAACAGGGCATCCTATCAATATCATATAGAAATATAACTTTTGCAAACATTGATGCCCAAGCGTTCTACAACTGCGCTGCCACCCGCACCTTCCAACGTTTAACCTTCTTTATGCTGGAGGTGACCAGAGGTGCCCAATTGATCTCTTTTGATCCACCAAGGAAAAGAAATAACATTGAAACACAATATGATCAATATCATAATAAAAACATTTTGCTTAAAGCAAATTAGAGTAAGCAATGAACTAGGTTCACTGATTTCCTTAATCATTTCAAATATCTCCATCATAGGAGGTGTGAAACATGCTGGTTAATTTATGGATTTGACCAAGTTTCAAAATGCTGTTGCAAACTAAAGAAGAAGAGCAATTTCTTCAATAATTAATGAACACAATCTAGATGAGTAGTGACAAATGCAGGACAGAAATATCTACACAATGTAGACTGTGTCAATGTCAATGGCCACTCTAACATATATGCTTGGCTAGTGGTGCATGCTTGACTTATAGTTCACTAACTTTAGCTTTGTTTAACAATGATAATGATATTCCAGTATTGTATTGAGGCATTGAGGTCCATTTGGAATGAAGGATTAATATACTCTCTATGTGAATTAATGCTAATATTGGTATATTATGTATTTATTCAAAAAATACAGTACAAAATTAACAAAATGTTACATTAAATTAGATTGATTGATTAATTGAATTATTGTTTTGAGTCGCAATGGGAATATCTCACCCATAGGCGACGACCAATAAATTAGAATATTCTTGTGGAACTAAATTTGAAATGGCACTCAAAAACCAATATGCTTTCTTAAGCGGTTAAGACTTCTATAAACACAGAAGCACGATTGAGGTGAGAAATAGCTGTACACCTACTGTACGATTGATTGCCTTCAGTGGATGACAGGGATCATCATCGTCACAGGCCATCATCCCACAGGAACCAGACCGATGCAATGTCATTGAGCTATCTTCAGTCTCTGAACCGTTCAAACTATACACTTCAATAGTTCTTAATGTATATTTCTGCTGCTATCTCATTCTGCATATGGAAAGTTGTTTGCAGTGAATCTATGGTAAACATAATTGTTTTTGTGTTGTCATCGACCTTGGATATAGTACATGTATTTATTGACTAAAAAACACTGTTGTGTTTTCATAGATCTTGATCAGCTATTTGGTAAAAATCATTGTCCATGTGTTATTATAGACCTTGGCTATAGTATCTATTGGATAACATCCAATTGTGTTTTTCCCCATAGATCTTGAATAGCTACATTGTATCTGGTAAAAATCATTGTCCATGTGTTGTCATAGACCTTTGATATAGTATTTGTTGGATTAAAAACCATCATCCTTGTGATTTCATAGATCTTGGGTAAAAATGATTGTTCATGTGTTGTCATATATAAATTTGGATATAGTAACTACTTGATAAAAGTCATCGTCTGTTTGTTGTCATCTGCCTGATCTAACATCACATCAGTGGAGATGTAACAGACTCAATTCTGACACTGCTGATATCGACAGACGTAATCAGTTGTCAGGTGAACGTGACATGGACGTCGACTATCATAAGGTAGACATAACACCTCCATAACTCTATGCTTATTACTTGTCTGGTTAGCTCTGAGAATGACATCAAGTATCAAGTCTACATTGTTAATTTGTTACCATATGTACTCATACCAGTATTGACATCAAGTCTACATTGTTACCATATCTACTCATAACAGTATTGACATCAAGTATCAAATCTACATTGTTACCACATGTACTCATAACAGTGTTGACATCAAGTATCAAGTCTACATTGTTACTATATGTATACATAACAGTATTGACATCATGTATCAAGTCTAAATTGTTACTATTTGTACTCATAACAGTATTGACATCAAGTATCAAGTCTACATTGTTACTATTTGTACTCATAACAGTATTGACATCAAGTATCAAGTCTACATTGTTACTATATGTACTCATAACAGTATTGACATCATGTAATCAAGTCTACATTGTTACTATATGTACACATCACAGTATTGACAGTATTGCCATCAAGTATTGACATCAAGCATGAGATGTAAGGACTCTGTGGGAGACCACAAGCTAACGTGGGTGTCGGAATATCTGTGACGGTGCCAGAATGCTGATCTCGCTTATTGCCTATGGTAATATATTCATTGCTAGTAGGGTGGAAACACGATGGAGCGACGGCCACATGGTCTACCATCCTCTAGACTGTGTTCTAGTCCATCTTTTGGGAGTTACTCTGGAATTACTAACCCCGGAAACTGGCGTATACCAGGCTCTGGCCCACATAGGTCCAGGATTATTTGTAATACGGCCAAGTCAACGAGATAATCAGCCGAAGGGGTTTAGTATAGTAGCAATCCAATTGACAATGAATGAGGGAATGAATTATGTACACAAATTTGTTCATCAATTTAGTTATCTAACCCCCCTATATTTTATTTGATATACACTTGAAAAGAAAATATAGAATAATATTTTTACATACCAGTATGCTGTTATGGTTATAAGAGTTGGGGTTTAGTCATTTGCTGGAGTAGTGTTGGTTGTGACGAGGACATCACAGTCAAGCATATTTTGCTTGATTGTGTGGACTTCTCAGACCGGTGCCCGAGGTTCTATTCATCGTCTGACCTAAAACATTTGTTTATGCAGGTACCTGGTGATAAAATTTTTATCTTTTTTAAAAGCAATTGGTCTCTATGGAAAGTTTTAAATTATTTACCACCTGCATCAAACTAATATATATCACATACCTAATTTCACTATTCATTTAGCGCAAATATCATAATCATAATTTTAATTACACTTTTTTGGCATGTTTGTCATGCTTCTTCATTTTAAATACAAAATATTATAGTTAAATAATTACTGTTTAATTGTCACAAATGGGTGAAAGATTCCCGCAGCGACGTTAAACTCCATAATCACTCACTCACTGGAGTAGGTATAATACCAGACTACTTTTTCACACATCCATGGATACACCAATATCAATTGAGATTACCGGTAATGAAGTACACTGCATTTTTATCCACCATAAAATGTAATCTAGAAAATTTATTTGTACAAATTTCCACACAATATCTATTAACTATTCATGAAAGTTCATATTATTTATCAAATTGTCTTGACAGACATTTCTCAAACTGACATGTTTGTTATTTGTACCCCAAGGCCTGTAATGGTGGTGAAGGATCCATTTTTAGCTTTCAATATTGACTTAAGAATCTTCTCAATTGATCATGTAATCAAATAACTGTAAAAGAACCAGTTCAATATGTAAATATTTAATGTTTATGTACATTTATTTGATTAACTCAGTGATTTGGGCTGTTACCCTGTCTCTATCGTGTCGAGCTTTGATTATTATGGAGGAAGAACACCAGATAGGTGGTCCCTCAAGATGTGTTGCGTGTGCACACACAAATGCACA